>OY101450.1:84734088-84875736 GCA_956483635.1 Panzeria rudis
TATATATATATATATATATATATATATATATATATATATATATATATATATATATATATATATATATATATATATATATATATATATATATATATATATATATATATATATATATATATATATATATATATATATATATATATATATATATATATATATATATATATATATATATATATATATATATATATATATATATATATATATATATATATATATATATATATATATATATATATATATATATATATATATATATATATATATATAATATATATATATATATATATATATATATATATATATATATATATATATATATATATATATATATATATATATATATATATATATATATATATATATATATATATATATATATATATATATATATATATATATATATATATATATATATATATATATATATATATATATATATATATATATATATATATATATATATATATATATATATACAGGGTGTTTTTTTTAGAGGTATAGAACTTCGAATTGAAATAAAACACAAGAAAATCGTTTTAATGTCCATCAATTTGGCTTTATTGGAAGGATAATTTTATGCCATTAATGTTTAAATATGATTTCGGGCATGTGGCCGCCGCGGCTGGCTCGAATAAAGCCAATTCTACAGGTCCAATTTTCAATTTGATGGACAAAGCTCCAATTGCTGTGCACGGTGGCGAATCGATTCATTCGGGTCCTCTTCAACACTTTGCTCTACAGCGGCAATTGTTTCTTCGGTGCGCACTGTTCGACGTCTCTGCGGATGCGTATTATCACATAGAGTAAACGTAGTGCGAAAACGATCCATGGTTAACCGAATTAATTGCTCTGATGGACGATTATGTCGACCATATGGACGGAGCTTGCGGTAAACTTCGCGAACTGAACCATTATTTTCGAAATAAATTTGCACGATTTGCAAGCGTTGTTCTTTTGTCAACCTGTTCATGATGAAATGGCAAACCAAACTAAATATTAATCACTTGACAGCTAACAAAATGGCCGCCAGTTAAAAAAGTGATGCCAACTTAAAGTTCTATACCTCAATAAAAAACACCCAATATATATATATATATATATATATATATATATATATATATATATATATATATATATATATATATATATATATATATATATATATATATATATATATATATATATATATATATATATATATATATATATATATATATATATATATATATATATATATATATATATATATATATATATATATATATATATATATATATATATATATATATATATATATATATATATATATATATATATATATATATATATATATATATATATATATATAATAAAACAAATCAAGTTTTTTCGCGTTTTTATGCATTTTAATAATAAAAACAAAAGAAAAACAATATTTCCACATAAATTAAATGATAAACTGATTATTTAATATAGTTTGTTTTTACTATTCAAATGTTTCGGTTTGAGAAAATTTTGAGCCAGGAATTATTTAATAATATTCAGAATATTTTTGTATTCAATGCGGAATAAAAATAATCAGAATTGGCATAGCATTGTTGTTATAAATATTAACTTGTAGCAACAAAGCTTTTATAATTCCCAACATTTTCATTTCGCACAAAGAACGGAACAGGACAATTTGTTAAATAGTCGAACAAAATAGATACATTTAGTCCTAAAAAAATAATGCTTTTAACTAATTTCATAGAAGATATTTGTTCGGTTGAACATTGCGCGTATTATTAAGAATAATCTCTCACTAATCATTGACGCTGGAGGAATTGAGAAAAGGTGAATTAAAAAGCATTCCCAATTTATCGGTGCAATTCTTTGTTTTTCTCTAGATCCATAAAGTAATATTTTATATGACAAAAGTAATTTTTTGCTCTTTGATTTTGTGAATGCTTTTAATTTTTCGTTTAATTTCGCCGTTAGATTACATTCGATACATATTTTAATACGAAAAGTCTAGGAAACTAGCTGCTCTCGAAATATCTTTTTTACTTAAAATAATTTTTGTTTGATGGTTATATTTCCGAATTTGAAGTTGGCTTCTTTCCCTCTATTATTGTTATATACTTCATTATTAAACTTAATTTTTTGATCACGCGGTCTCTTAGTATGAAATAACGTTCGATTGCATGACAAATTTCATATAATTTAAAAAATGTTGCCAGCTTTTATTAAGAAATCTGCAAAAACTCATTCAAAAAAAAAAATTACATACATTTTTTAGTCGAGTTATTCGATTAATCGACCTAAATAATCGAATAAGTTTTTACTCGAAATTGAAATTTTTTGTTTGATCGAACATTATTTGACTTCAATTATTCGATTAATCGAGCAAACATTATTCGAGTGAATACCGTAATCAGGACTCTTAAGTACCTCTATACCAAATTTCATGAAAATCGCTTCAGTGGTTTTTGCGTGAAGCGTGTTCCGACAGACAGACAAAAATTCCAAAATTTGGTTTTTTGTTCTCTACATCGATTAGAATAGAAGAATAGAATAGAATAACTTTATTGTTTAAAAGTATACAAATAAAGTTCGGTAAAAGGCATTATCTTTACGTTGTCAGCCTTATATAATTACATGTGATTTTTTTTGTGTATATATATATAATTTGATTAGATTACTATATAATCAGTAGTTAAATTCTGCAAGCATAAAATCTCTATATATAAGAGCATTATTTACATAGTACGCTAAATCTTTCCACGTACAGAATTCATTTACCGTCCAGTATATTTATTAAATACAATTCATCAAAACTGTTCCTGTGGAGAAACCTAAATCTGATTTCTCCAAGTATCGGGCAAATTCCCATAAAATGGGTTAAGGTTTCATCTTGACCCATGTTGCACATACTACAAATACTGTTTGTTCTGTTTATATATTGATTTGTGTTAAGCGGAAGAGTATCACAACTCGCTATCTATAAATCCTTCTAAATCTAAGGCCATCTGCTTTAGTATGTCGGAGGATGTGTTTTCTGACTTTGATTTACAAATTCGCAATTCTCCAATTGAGTTTGTCAGTCAACATAAATGTTTAGGCACATTTTCAATCTGTCCATCGTAAAGTCTCGAGTACTTTGCATAGGATTTATTCAACCAACATATATTTACCCCCTAGGGTTAAGTATAGATTAGCCCATTCGCTGATGATGCCTCAGGTTTTATACGGGCTTAAGGTGGTTTCAGGCGCTACTGCGACGAATTTTAAAGTTTTAGAGCGTATTGTGAACACAGTTGTGAGATTTGTTTTAAACATTCGGAGGAGAGAGCATATTTCTGAGCTTTAAAAACATTTTTGGGATGTTATTTCAATGAGTTTATGAGACTCAGAAATTTAGTTTTCTTTTATCGTATCATTAAAAGTGGCATTCCTGTAAACTCGCTATCTATAAATCCTTCTAAATCTAAGGCCATCTGCTTTAGTATGTCGGAGGATGTGTTTTCTGACTTTGATTTACAAATTCGCAATTCTCCAATTGAGTTTGTCAGTCAACATAAATGTTTAGGAGTTTTAATTGACAGTCGCTTATCTTTTGAGGCACATTTTCAATCTGTCCATCGTAAAGTCTCGAGTACTTTGCATAGGATTTATTCAACCAACATATATTTACCCCCTAGGGTTAAGTATAGATTAGCCCATTCGCTGATGATGCCTCAGGTTTTATACGGGCTTAAGGTGGTTTCAGGCGCTACTGCGACGAATTTTAAAGTTTTAGAACGTATTGTGAACACAGTTGTGAGATTTGTTTTAAACATTCGGAGGAGGGAGCATATTTCTGAGCATTAAAAAAATTTTTGGGATGTTATTTCAATGAGTTTATGAGACTCAGAAATTTAGTTTTCTTTTATCGTATCATTAAAAGTGGCATTCCTGTACCTTTGTGTGATAAATAAAGATAAATAGAATTATCCGTTTTATTGCTTTTTATTGCTTATTTTATCAGCACCTGGAGCTTTTTTCGAATTTAAGCCCGCAGTACAGTGTTCAATCTCACGAATATTGAACCTCAAAGTAACATCTGGTATAGCGAGGACTGGTGGCAGCTCAACTATAGTATCAGACGTATTTGGAGTAAATACTTTCTGCAAGTGGTTTACAAACAGCGTACGTTTTTCAGCGTCAGTTCTTGCGTTTTTAATGGAATATTTTCTGTGCAATGAGCACTCAAATAGTTTTTGTATTTCAACCAATTAATTTGTGGTTCTCATCATTAAATCTGTTGGCCAGTAAGTTGGCTGCCCACTTGATATAATATTCAAACGCATTTTAGAAATTGTGTTAAACAAAACGCCACCCTTTGGTGTGATGAGGCGAGATCCCCAGAACGTGTGCTTAGCGTTGTAATAACTGGCGGCCAAAAAGCGTGGGCCTAGTGAATTAAAAAATCTACTATATTGATTTTCTGTAACAGAGTACCTGGGAGGAGAGTAAATTGATGAAATCACCAGGTTTCGATGAAAAGCTTCAATGCAGATGTTAGTTGCTTGAAGACAGTCTTCACAATGATCACCAATGAAATAGTGTTTTAATCGCGATTTTATTAGTATACCCGACCCACCACAAGCTCTACCTTGAGGGTCTTTTGTGTCGTAGAGAGTATATTCGTTGATTTTAAAAAAGCTTCTAGCCGTCAGATGCGTCTCAGAGATAAATGATTCAAAAATAATTGTTTCACAATGGACAGCTTATTTTACTGTTGTATGAATTTTCTAAATTTCAATTGTTATTTCCCTGCGGAAAATTTGGTGAGAAATGATCCAAAAGTACTCGTCCTATGACTTGAGAAAATGGGACTGGTACCAAAAGTAAGGAGTAGTGAATGGTGAAAAAAGATATATTGTGTAAATTGTCACATATTAACAATTTTCAGTCAACTTAGTTGGTACTCCGGCTAGTATTGTAGGAAACGGCACTGAACAAATTCGATGCAGCAGAATCTAAGGCCTATCACATGGTATCTATATAATATTAATTGTCTCCCTTCAATGAGAGCTTAACTGGTATTTATAACATTGAAATATAATAAGTTCCCCTGTGGTCGAGTGGGTAGTGCACTAGCCTGTCATGCCGGAGGTTGCCGGTTCGAATCCTACCAAAGACACCGCTTAAAAATAAAATGCAATTTCTACTTGGATTTGTAACAATAAAAAAATAAATTAATCGACAATTACAGCTGAATTGTGGAATAATAATCATATATAATCTATCTACACCGATTGGGACTCCATAAGATAAAAGTGGCTGGTCCGCTTCGTAGGAAGTGTTAGAACTCGGACTGGTCCCTACCACCTGGGGACCGGTCACGTGACTTGTTTTGTGTCAGATCCATTTACCGTAGGGTTATGTAAACACAAAACAGTTGATCATTATATTATTGTCCGAACTTACCCAAAGAAAAAGTTCGTGCAACTTTGGAGAGGAAATGAAATAAATTTACTCTCTCACTTGTCCAATTTTTTTATATGTACTTCGTTTCTGTATTTCAGGCATCGTAAAAGTTTTCACATGAAGTGTGAAACAAAAAACTTCATCGTTTCTCGATTTGTGAGTAGAAACTCTTTCTTCATTTCAATGCGAAAAGCCAGTTTGTTTATTGGAATTTTCCAATCATTCAAGTGTCAAACAGAGCAAAAAGCCGATGGAAAGGTTTTGGCGGCGGCGTTGAAATAAATATTTTCATAAAATGCAATATTATTTTTTAAACAAAAAATACTTTATTGAATGTGTTTTATACCTTTTATCTTTCCAACGATAATATGCCGTAACTTAAAACCATTGTAAAATACTTGTAGTCTTATTTTGAATGGAAAATAAAACGTGTACAGTTTTTGCAATCGGCGGAGCGCGATCGTAATAAAAAGAATAGTCGGCGACTAGCCACCAGCTAAGAGATAATTTCTATTTTCTTCAATACTTACAAAAAACTGTTTGAAACAAAACAATTAAGTAAATTAACTTGCTAACATTATCCGTGTATAGTTTCAAAATCTATAATTTAATATTTCTAATTTCAAAAATACTTCTCGCATCGTTTTCAAATGTGTGAAATTTTTACGGCGCTAGTTAAAACCTTTTCACAAAATGTTGTTACAGAAACACTTTTTCTCACATCCTTCCAATAACTATTGGAAAATAACTTAAATGACAGATAGTTCTCACATTGTAAAGATACAGAAACACTTGTGTGAGAAAACCAAATTTTTGTTTCATTTTACTTCGTTTTTCTTTCAATTCACACGTTTCATGTGAGATATTTTACGATGCGAGAAATACAGAAACGAGGACCTGGAACGCTTTTCGAGCAAGTTTGTGTAACTTTGGGTAAGTTCGGACGACTTCGTTCTTCATCTGGAACACACCTAATAAATCATTCTCTATACAAAAAAGTGTACACAAATACTTGAACGAAGCAAATGTGTTGTCTTGAACGTTTGTCAAAGCAAATTAATTACTCAAGACGGTTTGCAATTGCGGAACGAGGAACGAGGGAATCGTTCCATGGAGCTAGGTCGTTCCGGAACGACACAACTCTAGTTCTTACACCAATTGCCCACCTAATCGGACGAATAAGGAAAGAGATTCCATCAGAACATCATGCCAATGGAAAAACGATACAAAGGAAAAAGCATTACTTGCAGAAGTTTGTTGGTGGAGTCATAAGGTATCCCAATATGAGGATGCAGGCATCGACGTCGCGGAAGACGATAGATTTGAAGGACACACCCAAATTGATATGCCATTGAATGTGCTATCAAGCTCAGATGATGCATCAACTTCAATCTATATTGAATATTTCATGTTTTTTGTCTTTTACTACATTTTTCATATTTAAAACATTATATTATTTTCCAATATTATAATGTTCTGAACAATTATGACTTGTATTATAGCGAATATTTTTTCTGAAGATTACTTTACTGAAATTCCCACAGTTTGGCAGCTATGGACCAAAAATGGTGAAAGATGTAAAATAGTAAAAATTTTCGACATTTTAGTAATTTTGAGGTAATAGGTGCAGTTTTCGGGTTAGTTTATTTTACATTTTTTTCTCCTAGTCTATAGCTACAATTATGTCGAAGACAGGAAAACAAAATTCCAATTGGTTTCCCAGATATAGCCGTGAGAAAAATTTCATGTTCTTCGGAAAAATCAAGTTTTAGCCAAAGCATACATGAAACCATAAAATCTGAACAGCAGCTAAACTAGCAAAACCCAAATGGGATTTATTAGTTTCGATAAGTACTCCGAATTTTTATTCCACACGAGGAGTTTGCATTTTATGTGTTGCACTGTGATATACCCGGAAAGTAGTGAATGGTAAGTTGGGATGCAAACGATACATAAGTGTTTAGAAAATATCGGTGTATCGTTCATAAACATTGATGTTTTTATGGACGACAGATACATCGTTGTCAAAACTAAAAAACATCGACATAGTTCATTTAATCTGTTCGCGCTTGTTTCGTTTATTTACATTTTTTTACCACATTAATTTTTTTTAAATTAAAAATATAAAAAAAAGAATAATTATATATAGCGCAAATAAAAAAGATTATTCTTGATGTTCGCACAACGTGGAATTCATGCTTTTATATGCTACAACGCACAGTGGTTCCAATTGGAAAAAGGTAATAAATATGTACCTTTGAAATTTGCGATCCAATTGCAAAATTATGTATGTAAAAATCATAGAGGAGGGCCTAAGTTTTAACATAATAATGAAATTGAGACCATCCTGTTGAGACACACGGTGAGCTATAGGGTGTCTAAGTTCACTATCTCGGGCATGATAAACTTTGTTGGCCTCATAACTTTTACAAATATTATCCGATTTCAATGAATTTGGACATGTTCTAAAGCTTATTAAGAAACAACAAATATGCACTTTATTTCATTAAATTCCTAATATTTTCAGAGCAATTTTTAAAATTTGGTTTTTGGACATACCCAGAATTTTCAAAAAAAATATTTTATGATTTTAAACAAAATCCCTGATAATATGCGGAAGAAATTTTTAATTTATCTCAATTCATGTAGCCGTGAACTCTTTACTATTTATAAAAAACCATGGCAATACTCTTATATTTAAAAATGTTTAACGATGTATTGAATGGGAATTTTTTTTACGAATTTTTAATGTAAAAAAAACGTGAAGAAAATGCGAATTTCTCATTTTTAAGCGGACCCTCCATTATACAATATTATTGCATATGTTATTGTACATATTATTGTCGTTTTGACCTATACTATGCAATAAATGGCACAGTATTTTCAGAGAAAATATTGCCCAGTTTTCCTGGCAGTGAAAAAGTAAATATAACACTGAAAAATGTTGCCACCACATAACACAATTTTCTTCATTGTACAATAACAATCAAAGCTCTTTTGATTTTTGCCAATATATAGTGCCACCTTCGAATATGACATACACATTGGCGATATTATTGTACAATACGAAAAATTGCACAATTATATTGCAAGTGGGTGGGCCCCTTTACCGCAAAGCTGTATACGTATCACTAATATGATGGCACATACCATCATATTACTCATACGTCACATGCGCCGGCCAACAAAATAGGAAGTTCGCATTTTCTTCGCGTTTTTTTAATTAATTGCCTGTCCCAAAATGTCGACAAATCGATATTGAAAACAAATTAAATTTTTATATTATTGTTTTCAATATAAATATGAGAACGAACTCGACTTGTCGACATCGTGTATGTCTATACACGCAGAGAAAAGATATGTTTGTGGCATGGTTGCGTCAACAATATCATGTTTCCCAAAATAGCTTATGGTTGTGGCAAATAAGTTATTATTGTTTTAAATAATTGTGAACCTTAATCAGTTTATGACAAAAAGCTTATGCTTACATGTAATCATGACATTATTAGCATTCATATTAATTACAACATGGTTGAATTTATTGTTAAAAAAAATCTAGCAACAATCATAGTATATTTAAAAATTCAACAGCATATCGTCGCGTTTCTTCTTAAACCACGTAAGCGCCATTTTTCGAAATTGACTTTTTTGGTTTTTATGGTAGAAAATAACATTTGCCATCCGATTGCATTCTTATCTTGACAACTTTGTATAAAAAAATAGATTAAAGCTATTTCAAAAACCTCGTAAGCGTCATAGAATATGACATTTACATTCAAAATAGAATTCTTTTTATATTTAAAGGTGGAAATGGGTAAGTCTCACCCACCAAATTCTTTGTTTTGGAGATAAAAAAATCTTGAAAGTTTCAGGCCAGTCGGAGCATTTTTGGTACAGCGCTAGGCTCTGAAAGTCAGTAACTGTTGTAAAAACGACACTTTTCGTCGAGCAACTCAAAAAATATATATCCTAAGCAGCAGAAATATTCCTCGAACCTCCATTATTTTAATAAAATGCAGCTTTTTTTCTTGTGTGCCAAAGCTCTATATCGATATGTAAACATGGCTGCCGTACAAAAAGCCGTTCTGAGCCGAAGTTCGGTTTTCGGATCCTGGGGGTTAACGAGTGCCCATAGAGAGATAATTTCTAATACCGACCCCAATTATTTTGACATAACCAACGTTTCTTTTAAAGGATTCAAAACTCTATCTGTACTCCTTATAGTAGCTCCCATACAAACCGTAAAATTTACGGAAAAACATGAAATTTATCGAATTTGAGTTATTCAGGTATGTGATGGAAATCGATTTTGAAAACGAAGCAATTTTTTTTAAATACACTTTTTATCCAATTTTTATAATTTTTGTGATAAAATTCTTCTTAATAAAGAAATATTTCTATAATATTTGTGGTAAAGTACTTTTTAATAAAGAAATATTTGGGGGATTCACACGGTAGTCATAAAGTCATATATTTTAAAATAATAACACGAACAAATATGACTACTGTGAGCAACCCCTCATAAGTTAGTGTGCTATTTCAAACTTGTGTCAGCTGATAAAAAAACAATTATAAATACTTGAAATCAGAATGCAAAGAACAAGTGAAAAAAATAAAATAATAGCCAGTTTGTTTCTAAATTATTCAAGTTGTTAATACAGTAAGCAAAATTCAGCTAAATATCTTTTTTTTTTAAATAAAAGTAAAAACAAATTTCCACGCACACCGAAAATGAAATTGTTCCAATACATAAACATAAACGAAACCAGCTGTTGCCGGTGACTGAGCCGACTAAATTTCCACGCGGCTGCTAGCGGAAAAACGTTAGTTGGCTGCCAGCCAGCTAAAGTATACAATCAAAATTTTATCACTTGCATATTTTAAAATGTTTCGATTTTTTTCTTTTTACTTGTTACACAGCTATAAAAATGTAATCAAATGTGAAGTTATAAAACTATGAACAATTTTAGGTCATACTTTACTGCATATTACTTACGTTAATTTATATCAATGGCGGCGGATTGTAAATATTATCACCGGCTCGACTAAATAGTTTCGCCCGTTCGGCTCAGATTTTTACTGTGAGTTATGAAAAAACAATAAACACAGCACAAAAAGTCTTATTATTTTAGGACTTTTTTATTTGAAGCACAACAACAATGTTTTTAAACTATCTTAAAATATTATCACTTTATGACATTATGACATGATAAGACACCTTGTGAATACCCCAATTATTAAAACACCTTTTAAAATGTCTTCGTTTTCGAAATCGATTTCCATTACATACCTGATTACTTTTTTACGCCAAAGTAATTGGGATACATAAGAGAAATCCGATTTTTTATTTGTTAGCTGTAGTTTACAAAATACAAGCTCTAGTACATATCGTCCCTACCACGTCAAACTATCCAATATGCAAATCGGTGCTTTTAAAAAGAGCGTAAAAACTCGTCAATTGTGAAGTCAAATTCAGTGTATTCCTAAAAGTGGAAGTTTTAAAATATTTCTGAGTGAGTTTTCAATATTCTATAAGAAATTCAAAATTCTCCAACGAAGCGGCGCATATAGAAAGTTCAAAGGAGACTGTATTATCTGTTGTGAGTTTATGTAAAGTTAGAAATAGGCTATATTATTTCTCTTTGTATTATAAATAAGAGAACACTGAACAAGAGCTTAGTTCCGTATCTCAAATATTTTTTTATTTTACAGGAGAAGGAAAAAACTGTAGAAAAACTAGAAGACTTATATAGAAAATATATTTTTTCAGTAGCCATAAGTCTGGTATTTTCAATCTTAAGTCACTGACTTTTTTAAGGACGGTGTATTTAGTAGTTGACTATGGGAAAATGAGATACGTCTTTTTTATATTAGGCCATAGATATATGTTACTACAAAAAATTAAATAAAATTTTGTTTAAAAACTTACTATTTCCTGAATTGTGTATGGCCTTGACTGCCTTTTTCAGTTTTGTTAATCCTTCACGGTCAAATTCCAAACGCTGTAAGAACAAAATAGAAAACAAAAAAGTATTAGTTATATGTTTGTACATTAGAGCGATTCATTTCTGACGAAAGTATATTTTTATGGAAGTACTCAAGCAAAATAGGCAGAAAATCATTCTTCAGCGAAGCAACTATTCGAAATATCAAGGGAAAAACCATTGAGCGCGGTCGAATACTGTCTAGGCAGAAAATCACTCTCGGTGAAGCCGCTATTCGACATACCCAGAGGAGAAAAATATTAAGCCCTGCCGAAGGGCGGCTAGGCAAAAAGAGGGGAAACCCATTAATCCCAGCCGAAGGCCTTCTAAGCAGAAAATCATTCTTCAGCGAAGCACCAATTCCGCATACCTAGTGGCAGAAAACCATTAATCCCGACCGAAGGCAGAAAATCTTTCATCTTTGTTCTTCATTTTAATTAAAGAATCGTTGGTTTACTTATTTATATTTTATTTTGTTTATCTATTTTTTTAAGGGAAGTACGCTTAGGGCCTGTACCACGATGTCGACAAGTCGATGTCGTTCTCCTATTTATATTGAAAACAAAAACAATTTTAAATTGTTTATTATTGTTTTCAAAATAAATAAGAGAACGACATCGACTTGTCGACATCGTGGAACAGGCCCTTAATTTGAAAAAGTACAAAAAAGGAAAAATACCCTCCATAATCAATTTAAATTTATTTTAATAAAACTTTAATATTTTACTTAGAAAGTAAAATATTAATTTGGGAAAAATCACGTTACAAAATCAATATTAGGTTTTTCTTTGACAATATTTGATGAGTTCATAGAGCGTTATGTCAAACTCAATATGAAAATTTCTTTTCTTTTTTTAGTATTGCCAGTCAAATGTAAAAAAACTGGTTTGGGTTTAGGATAATTGACAAAAACTGCTTGTATACAACTGTGCCCAAGTTCTGGGATAGCTGTTTGTCTGTGTTAAGCAAACATAGTCGTAGTGTATTCGTAGAATTTTCATAGCATTGGACGTTAGTACGTACCCTACACTCAGAAGTTAAGAGTTTCAAATAATTGCACCACATGAAAAACTAAGATATATTAAAAATTGTTGCTATTGATTATTCTAAAAAATAGAAAATAGAGATACATGTGTATCACCGATTTTTGAAATTTTAGATGTAAACCATTTTTATGTATTATAAGTTTTATTAATTAAAAATTTGGTCACCCGCAACAGAGTTGTTAAGAAAGTAGTCTGATGTAGAAATGTTTTTAATTTTGTATACCCTACACTGAGACTAGGGTTGCCAGGTAGGCTGGACTTGGCTGGATTGGGCAGCTTCTTTATGTTTGTCCAGTTTCAAGCTAAAATTAAATTTGTCCAGCTAAATGGAAATTTTAGAAAAAATTTCCATATTATATATTACTTTAAAATTTTAATTACACTTACGTATTAGTTAGTACACAACATAAACTGCCAGGCCCACTATGTTGACGCGATTCTTTCTTTCTTATAATAACATATAAAACAAAAACAAAATTTTAGAATTTGTTTTTGTTTTAAATGTAATTGTGGCGAAAGAAAGAACATGTCGACATAGTGGGCCTGACAGAAAGTTTTTTCAAAACTGTCATAATTTTTATTTTCTCTTTGAACTGGTAAAATTTAAGTTTAATCAAATTGAACAAACTAATTTGTTGTTAAATAACATTAACTTAAAAATTTTAAGAACCCCCAAAGAAAATTGAAAATACACATATTCGTATAATTACCTGAGGTATTTAACGTATTCGTTTAATTATCTCACTGTTTCAAGCACTTCAATTATGAAAGTATGTATTAGTACCAGGCTTGGGGGTAATGATTACATTTTGTAATTTCTTACATGTTCAAATACACATTACATGTAATTTATAATTGGTACACTGCAAGTACAATTACTTGTAATGTGTACATTACATGTAATTTGTAATTGACACACTGCAATTACAATTACTTGTAATGTGTAATTGTCTGAAGAGCAATTACAATTTCATGTAATTGTAATTGAGTCATGAACATTACAATTACATGTAATGAGTAGTTGATATACTACCAATTACAAATTATTTTAATTGTAATTGAAGATTATCAACTACAATTACATATATTTGAGCAAAAGTAATAGCAATTGACCATAAAGAGGTAATAATTACTTTAACAATAAAAATTACTATAAATGTATTTTATTACAAATAAAATCTATTATTTATTAAATTCAAAAATCATTCTAGAAAATGTAATTTTTTTAATGCTCAACTTATCTCTAAAATTAACTGGAAATATCTAGCGCTCTTAAAGAAGATAAAAAGTAGAAAAATTACTTACATCGCGAAAATGAACAAATGTTGCGACAAATTTTAAATGCATTAAACATCGCTCAAAACACATTTGTCGCGAAAAATTTTAAAATGGCAAACGGACCTAAAATTGCTTAAAAATAGCTAATATATCATATGGAGTGCAAAAAACTCGGCAAAAATTACGAAAATGACGAAAATTCGCAAGAACTTGCTAACATCGAAGAAACAATAAAGTTTTATATGAACTAAAAATCGGTAAAACTGTAGAAAATCCAAGAACTGGTAAAAAATCACTATTATCGCGAAAATAGCGAAATTTTGCGAAAAATTAAAATATTTCAAACAAGCTCTAAATTGATTAAAAATAGCTAAAATTGTATAGAATTCAAAAAAACTACGAAAAAATCGCGAAAGTTACGATAGTTCTCAAAAATTTTTTCCGAGCTTTTTACATTCTTTATAATTTTAGCTATATTTAAGCAATTTTAAGGCTTGTTTGCAATTTTGCTGTTTTTCGCAAATTTTCGCGAAAATTTTTTTTTAGCCAGTTGTTCTATTTATAGCATTTTTACCGATCACTCTCAGAATTTTCTATGTTTTTAATGTTAAGTTTTTGCGAATTTTCATCAGGGACCGTAAGTGTTATGACTTTTTTCGAAAAAGTCAAATAAAAATAATATGTTTTCGGTCAAAAAATAATGGTTATTTTTTGACTATTATTTTTTTGGTTAAAACTAAAAGTTAAAATTTTACTGATATTTTTTTGGTCACAAATAAAAGTTAAAATTTGGCCGATATTTTTTTGGTCAAAAATAAAAGTTAAAATGTGACTGATATTTTTTTAGTCAAAAATAAAAGTTAAAATTTGACCGATATTTTTTTGTTCAAAAATAAAAGTTCAAATTTTAAAAAAGAACAAGTAATATTTGGAGCTAATAATCTCACATGGTGAATATCCTACTAATCAACATCGATTTAAATTATAAGAAAATATCCTACTAATCAACATCGATTTAAATTATAAGAGAATATAAGGAGCATCAATAGCTCTTATATACAATTTCGTTAAATAAATTGGTTCAATAGTTGATGCTCCTGCTCACTATTATCAAGCATGACAAGTGGTTAAAATAAACAAAGAATGCTGGGGTAGCGACTTCTAAATCCGTTTAAATTTAAACTGTTATTTTGACCAAAAAAATATCGGTCAAAATAGAACTTTTATTTTTGACCAAACAAATATAAAATTTTAACTTTCATTTTTGCCCAAAAATATATCGGTCAAATTTTAACTAAAAAAATATCAGTCACATTTTAACTTTTATTTTTGACAAAAAAAATATCGGTTAAATTTCAACTTTTTTTACCAAAAATATATCGGTCAAATTTTTAGTTCTTTTTTTGACAGAAAAAGTATGAGTAAAAAAAATAACAGTTGTATTTTGAAATTTTTGAAAAAAGTAACAAAATATAAGTATTTTTAGATTTTTATCCCTTAGCTCACGACCATCACAATGCTATACTCAAATATCGTATAGACAAATTATTTCTGTCTGACCTTTTGAACTGAAATTTTTATAATAACTGTTATTTTCGGTCCCCGATTTTCATCATTTTCGCGATTTTTTTCTGATATTTTGGCATTCCTTACAATTTTTGCGATGTTTAATAAATTTTACAAAAATCAGAAAAATGGGAATGATGAAACAAAAAACCGATGGCAACGCTGGGAAAGTGCAGTTTAATATCAGCTTGAGAGTGAATTAATTCTCGTATAAAATTTTCACGAAAAAAGTTGTATGTATAAGAATTCAAATCACATTCAACAGAGCCACCTGACAAGTGGTGATAAGCAAATACACGTGAGCACTGACGATGGAAGTGTAGCGGCTTCCGAAAGTGGCGCTACTCTGTTCTGCTGTGTATGTTGAAAAATTAAGTTGATGTTAATTTTTCCCTTGTTCCTTGGAATATTAATCTTTCTGAATATAACGTTACGAACCTTAGCCTAATAATCAATTTAGATTCACAAAGCAAATACGTTCGAAATAATCACATTAATTAGGGATTTTTTTTAAGTTTTCCAAAAATTTTAAAATATAATCGAGTATATTGTAATTAAATGACATATTCCTTGTAATTGTATTTGCAATCATGCCAATACAAATCACTTGTAATTATAATTGGTATGATTGCGTTAACAATTACAAGTAATTTGTAATAGGCTTCCTACAATTACAATTATTTATATGTAGTTGTTATTGGTGCCACAGCAATAATTGGTGCCAATTACAATTACAAGTAATTTCAATTGCATCACGGCAATTACAAATTACTTGAATGTAATTGAAGTGAAAATATAATCATTACTACCCAAGCCTGATTAGTACACATATGAAACCTTTAGAAATTCGAACATAATGAGCCGATATTTCTAAAATATAGATTGCGTACATCTGCTAATAAACACCTTCAAAATGGATTCATTTTTTAACCAAATTGGCGTAAAAGAGGTTACAAAAATTATTACATATAGAATTTAAAAGTTCTTGCATTTCTTTTAATTAATATGTATTTTAAAAGAGGAAATCTAATCATCTGATCAAATTTTATTAATTTCCTATGACGCTATACAAATTTAATTAATCTCATCTTTTAATTAAACAATTGGTGAGTTGAAATAAAACATAAACGGCCCTTTTCACAATGTGCGATTAAGAGTTAATGTGGACTTTAAGCACAAGTTTTGTATGCCGAACTTACCGACAAATTCCACGTTAACTCTTAAGCGGCATGGCAACTTATCAAACTGTTTGATCAAACAGAGATTTTTTTGACTGTATTAGTGCAAAAAACCTCACACGTATAGCTTGATGTGAGTTTGATGAAAAATAAACACTTTTGATTTTCACTACTGCCGATGACGAAATTTGAAGCTTGTTTGATGTGTGGCTGTGTAATTACTTTAAATGTCATTTATGTTTAGTTTTCGCAGAGACCACATCATTTCTATGGAGACGCACTATTTAAAAAAACGGATGAACAAAATTGAATTTTAACTCTCTTCGAACTGCATATGGAAAGGAGTTAAAAGGAATTAAAAAAGGGAGTAAAAAAAACTAGTTTTCAACAAAAAAAAAGTTTTTTAATAAATAATGAAACATATCCGCCCAAAAAATCACATGTCCTTTCTTTTTCACAACAACTTTCAGATGAAGTTTGATGATATGAATTTGATAAGTTGCTGTTCTAAGCAAAACAAAATATTACCAATTCATACATGAATTTGATCAAACAGTTTGATAAATTGCCACGGCCCTTTAATCGTACATTGTGAAAAGAGCCGTTAAAATTGCAAAATTGTACTAAATGTGTTTGTTATTGGTGTACTAAAGTACGTCTGCAATGTCGAATGTACCGAAAAAGGTACAACTGTACTGAATTTATCATCCCTATGATGAATGTACTTCGCACAAACTAGAGATGGGCGCGTCGTTTTTTCGTGACACGAACACGCACGACTCAACACGAAGTGTTCGTGACAGAAAATCTGATTTCGTTCCTGTTCGTGTCGTGTCGTGTTAGCAAACTTGACACGAAAGAACACGAAACGATTTTTAGAATAATATATGTATGAATGCCGAAGCTTGCCGCGAAAGATTATTGAGCGAAAATCTTGATGAAGCAATCTTTACATTGTAATACGAAGTATTAGAGACTTTGTAGAATCAAAATATTATGAAATTCTCTTCGTGCTTAAAAAAGAGAACAAAAGTCTGTTGTAAGTGTTTTTCATGTTTACACTTCTGGTATAATGATAATACATAAGTTTCTAAAATGGGTTAGAAAATAAACATTTACCGAACGCTTGTCAGATTTTGTATCCGTATTCTCTCCTACTCAATACATTTTGCGTTTACATGATAAGATTTTTTTTCATTTTAGACATATCGTAATACATGCACTACCATGTAGACACCTTACGTTACTGTTTTTCAACAAAACTATGTAAATATAATAAGTACAAATAGAACATGAAACGTTATAATTCTGGCAAAAAAAACCGACTTTAGTACTATGAGCAATATACTTGATAGCCTTTCATATAAACAATTTTGAAAATCGGTATGCTAATTGTGCTCTAGTAAATATTTTGGATGGAGGCGTGGAAGACTTGCCCCACCGATTTTCATAGAAAAATTATGCGATCAAACACTAAGCAAACTATTCCAAACAAAAAGAGAATTTTGGAAGTCGGCCCATAAATGGAGGAGCTATGCGATAATCAATATTTCGAAGCAAGGGGAAAAATTGTGGTACCAACCTGCAAGGGGAGTTTGCAGCAAATTTCCCAACTGATTTTCGAAAAAAAAACTATGGAACAAAACTGTAGTCAAACCATTTTGAAAATCGGTTCACAAATGACAAAGTTATGCTTGGGGGGAGTAAGTTTCCCCCTCATATTTTTGAAAAGAATTCTGGGGCCAAACTACTAGCGAACCCTTGCAAACAACACAAGAATTTTGAATATCGGTTCACAAATGACATATATAGTTATGGATTTGGGAGGCGGAGGGGGATCAAATGTTCCCCTCCCATTTTCGAAAAGAATTATTTGGCCAAACTGCTAGCAAACCTTTTCAAACAAAAAATAATTTTGAAAATCGGTTAAAAAGTAACAGAATTATGGATTGGGGGGAGTAAATTTCCCCCTCCGATTTTCGACAAAAATATTTTGGGACCAATTTTTGTCAAACCCTTTCAAACAAAACAAGAATTTGGAAAATCGGTTCACAAATGACATAGTTATATATTGGGGGGGCGGATGGGGGAGAAAATTTTCCCCTCCCATTTGCAAGAAGAATTATTGAGCCAAACTGCTAGCAAATCCTTTCAAACAAAATCGGTTCACAAATGACAGAGTTATGGATTGGGGGTAGGGGGAGCAAATTTCCCCCTCCGATTTGCGACAAACAAATTTTGGGACCAATTTTTGTCAAACCCTTTCAAACAAAACAAGAATTTTGAAAATCGGTTCACCAATGACAGAGTTATGCATGGGGGGAGCAAATTTCCCCCTCCGATTTTTGATAAAAAATTTTGGGACCCATTTTTGTCAAACCCTTTAAAATAAAACAAGAATTTTGAAAATCGGTTCATAAATGACAGAATTATACATAGGCGGAGCAAATTTCCCCTTCCGATTTTCGAAAAAAAAAATTATGCAGGCAAACCCTTTCCAACAACAAAATAATTTTAAAAATCGGTTCACAAATGAGAGAGTTATGCGTGTACAAACATAAAAAAATAAAAAAAGAATATACACACGAATTGATAACCTCCTTCTTTTTTGAAGTCGGTTAGAAATAAAAGAAAAACATGTCTTTGAATATAAAAAATTTTGTTTTTTTTTTTTTGTTTTTGGATTTGATTTCGTGCATGTTGTGTCGCGTTCGCGTTTTGACAATTATGGGCATGCGAGTTTCGTACGTGTTGGACATCCGGGATTCGTGTTCGTGTCGTGTTGGAAAATGTCGACACACTCCCATCTCTAGCACAAACCATAAATACGGACTTCCCCTTTGAAAGTTTTTAGAAAACAAAATATAAAGAGACCAATTGCTATATGCAGGGAACGAAGCCGATCGAATTAAAGCCGCCGGCAAAATATAATTAACCGCCGCCGATGAGAAACTTGTATTTGCTTATTTGTTGCAAGTGTGCCGAAGCCATCTTTGGACCAACTTGCTTCCGTTCCAATCGTATTGGCAAATAAAACAGATCCATGCAGTAAATACAATGAAATATTTCGTCGTGAAAATTGAGGCCCCTATTGTGATTCACAACTCAACAAGTGGAGTTGTAAATTTTACAACTAAACTCTAATATTTTTTTTATTATGATTCACAACCAAGTTTAGTTGTCCTCGAAATAATGTTTGAAATGAGGTTATCTATGCTCTATGTTTTTTGAAACCATAGTCATCACAGAACATTTTAAATATTTTTAGTTTTGGCCTTACTATTTTTTCTTGAGATTCTATGTTTTATGCACATGGCAATAATTTTGGTTGACATATATGATAGGTTAGCGTCTGGAATAATCATGCGCACTTCAAGATCTCCATTTTGAAAGTAAAAAAAGTAACACAATAATCGAAATAAAAACAATAACACAACTGATAAAAAGCAGTTGTCTCACTTTGATGAAAGTTGAGTTGAGTTGTAATCTATAATTAGAATTTTACAACTACGACTCAACTATTAATTTAGTTGTGAATCATTATTAGTGTTCAATATTAGTGTTATTGCAATAACATAACAGATATTATAATATTGTTTTCATAATATGTGTATATTAAGAAAACTCTATCATGATATGAAGTTTCAAAATCGTACACATAAATACAAGAAAACTTTTGTACCGATACAGGGAATCACGAAAAAAATTTATTGTAATAAAAAAAGCTAATCGAATCGTTAAAATAATTAAACAAATCTATTGTTTTTTTAAAGAGTGCATTAATTTATGAATAATTCAAGATGTTTAAATTAATAGTAATATTTTTATAATAATTGAAATAACCCTCCTAAAAAAATAAGTTATATATATATATAGGTCTACGGTTATATATATAGAATTTATGTTTTAAAAATATTCTTGTACGAAAATGTTTTTATTGAGTCTTTCTTTATCCTGTAAAATAACTAAAGCTCGAGATACGCCTCTTCTATATTAAGCCAAACACCTTCCTTAAGAAAATGTCAAACACTCCATATATTAAAAAATATATTGTTTAGGTTTTTCTTAAATGAAGTTTGACATATTCAGCAGGAGAATACAATGATCAGCTGTCGACTTGCTCAGAGCTTATTATTGGGCCATGGTTCACACAGCCACACTCTCTAATAGTATGTTTCCACCGGCATGATTTCGTCAAATCATGGTACTTTGAACAAATCATGTAGATTTATACATGATTTATCATACATGTTGCATACGGCCTAATCGCCTCAAAATAGTTGATTAATTTTAAATAATGTCGAAAATTTTATTTTTCTAACTCGATTTATCTATGCAACTCTGCGTTGCTTTTAAATTACAAACTCCATCCCTGGGTCATCCATCAATGGTGATTACCACTTTCGAAAAAAAATTACATTAACGAATATTTAATTAATTTTAAATGTCAAACTATATATGAAAAAAAAGTAAAATGCATCACTTGACTGCGAAAATTAAACACCAAATCCCTTAAAAGCACGGTGGAAACATTTCGAAGTAATTTATTTATATCAACTTGATTTTAAGTCGGTGGAAACATAATATAAAGCTAATTTTAAACTTTCCCACAAGCGGTTCGACTTCTGCAGAAAATGCAAACTTGATACACATATGTAATGTGTTATTGCTCTAAATAAATGCCCTAAACTCATTACATCGTGGTTGCATTTCCTACAGAAGACGACCCCCTTGTGGGATAGTGTAAAAAAGCTTATGGCTCGATTATCGATGGCAACCGAACTTCAGTTACGTTGCCAGCCGTCAACTGAAAATTTGTGGTTGCCAGGAAAGCACTAAAAAGCAACTGAAATTGACGGCTTGCCGTTGCCATTCGTCATCTGTAATATGATTTTTAGCAACTGGCAACGCAACTGAAGTTCGGTTGCCATCGATAATCGAGCAATTAAAGGGATACTGGAGACGCACTATTTAAAAAAATCGGATGAACAAAACTTCATTCTTGTATTTATTGAAGTTTATCGTGGTTTGCCTGCTTTATGACAAGTTAAATCGAGGGGGGTTAAGATTTCTTACGGATTAGATACTTTATACTGAAAAAGCGTTACGGAGGGGGGAGGTGGGGAGGGTATTTATAAAACCTCCGAAAATAGCGTTACGTAATATGTGAATAGGACCTATAGCAATAGAAATTAAAAAATGCTTAGTACGATATATTGCTTGAAAATTATACAGAAAAGTATCCAAACGCGCAAAAAGGATGTCGCACAAAAAATTAACTCGCTTCGAGCTGCATATGGAAATGAGCTAAAAAGGAAAGGAGTTAAAAAAAGGGTGCTAAAAAAACAAATTTTCAACAACAACTTTCAAATGAAGTTTGATAATATGAATTTAATGTGTTGCTGTGCTAAGCAAAACAAAATATTTCCAATGCATGCATGAATTTGATCAAACAGTTTGATGTGATGCCGAAGCCGTTTAGAACAAAATTATGGCTAGTCAAGAAGCTATGTTAAGCCGCCGACACAGTCGACTAGCCGCCGCAGATATTTTGCTGACATACCGCCGCAGATATTTTGCTTACCTGTCGCCGCCAACGAAACATGGTCGGCCTCGTTACCTGGCTGTATGTAGTATTCATTTCTGTTCATTAGACGGTTTGCAATTTTCAAAAAGAAAAGGAAACAAAAATGTCTTTACAGACTGGAATTTTGTGCATAAAGTGCAAAGAAGTTTTAAGCAACCAGGATAACATTTTCGGAACAAGTTGTGGCCACCTGTACCATTTTGATTGCTTGCGTGAATGTCACGGCAGGTAGGTGTTGCATATAACCAATTTTTTGTTTTTCAGATTAAACATTTTTTTTAATGCAGATCGGCGAAATGTTCTGATTGTGACTCTTACAAGCCATCCATGTTTAAAATGTTTTTCGAATTTGGTGAAACAGCTATATCTTGGGAGGACCAAACAAAAACAATTGCACTCCATAACGAGCTGGAAGAGTGTAAGAGTATAATATCTTGTCTAGAAGAAAAATACAAAACCGCACAAACTTCAGTACAGAAACTCGAGGGTAAATTAAAAAAATTTTACGATGCACTAAATAGTAAGAACATTACTGTATCGAGGTTGGAAGACCAAATAATCGGCCATGAATTATTAAACAAGTTTTTATGTAAAGAAATAGATTTAATGAAAATGAATTTTGGCATTAGCAACATAACACATGCATCTGGAGAAACAGATTCTAAAAGCCAAGAGAAAAACTTTAATAAAAAGACACTACATTTTGAAGATCAATTGTATGATGAAATGCCTGAACTATCAACGCATACTAAACTCAAATCATTAACGAAGCAAAGTAATGAACAAGTGAACAACTTTACCGTTAATTCAAAAGGCAAGAATATTGTTGTCCACAAAGAGTCGAAGAAAGTACCAATTGAATTTGAAAACTCTGAGAATATAAACGAATATAAGAACTGCGGAAGTCATGAAAGAAACACCATTAATTCAAAATTCAAGAATATTGTCGAAAAGAAAGTATCAATTCCATTTAAAAATTTTGAGAATAAAAACGAAAATAAAAGCGGTAGTTTTGAAGACAGCGTTGAACAAGAAACCGACAAACAAAATTCTGCTGGTTCGATTAAAGTTGTAATTAATAATTACCCCATTGAAAACCTAAAAAAGTGGCCCGCGGAAGTCAGTGTAATGTATTTGGCTTCGAAAATGGGCATATCAATGTCTTTTGAAGAAATTATTAGAGTGATACAAATTAAGAAGGATTTGAAATATGTCTCTTTAATTATTGAATTTGCCAATATTCGACTTAAACATGCATTTCTTAAGAATAAGGGGCGTTTAAAAAATTCATTTAATACAAAATGTTTAGAAATAAACTAGATGAGCGCGGCAAACGTCGTCTTACCACCAAATGTACTTTTTTAACATCAAATAGTTCGATTTTTCCTTGTCCATAGAATCCTAGAATTCCGTAATGGATTCTGTGAACAGGCTGATTTTTGTAAACATATCGCTCATTTACTCAAAAAGCGGCATAAATCAAAAAATTAGAGTTTTAAGTTAATGCGAAATTCATTGTCATATTGTTCTTTATAATTATTAGCAGAGTTCAGTATTTGATGCAAATGGTTGCGAAAGTGCAAATTAAAATATCGTAGCTTTTGTCTGAAATCCAACAATAAAACACCCAATATTTCATAAAAAAGCTACGATATTTTGCATTTGCACTGAACTCCGCTATTGTATAAAAATTTCGTATTCTTTTTATCACTTATAACGTTGTGTGAGTTTTTTGAGATGCGGGTTACGCTTAAACTTAGTTTAACGTAGTCTGAAACTGATTTTTCTTGCGAAATGTGTTTTTTTTATTATTTTATTAAAGACCAACATTTAAGGCAAAACTAAGCTGTTCCGCCAAAATTTTGTATACAAACTTGGTAATGGCGGCACAAATTTGTTTTCAGATTAACTAAACCTAGTATAACTGAGATCTCAAAAACGCAGCCTAAATGAACTATATGTACCCGTTATTTTTGCAAGTATGTATGTTGTATTTATATTACAGATTAATATTTAATTTTTTACTTTATTTTTAAATTAATGATTAAAAATTTTACGGTTGGTCGTATTTTGAATTACGGATCTGAATTCATTTCAAAATGGATTATTAACGTATTACACAGACTTACAAATTGGAAAAAATTTTCCCCGTTTTGAACAAACATTTTTCTAACTCGTTTGATTCTCAGATTATAGTTCCCCTTATCTCAAGAGCAGTACGCTCAATTACAAAACACCACCAACAGATGCACGATAATATTACCTATTTTAATATAATTAGGCAAACAAAGCAGTGGTTTCTTAATTATTCACAAATTATAAAAAAATAATCGTTTTTTATGAAATATTAAAAAAAAAATAAAAACTCATAAAACATTAAAAACGCAAAAACTTAAATTATAAAAATGATTCACAATTAAGTGAAGGAACTCAATTGATAAAAATCCCAATTTCCATAATATGATAAAAATTGTGTCAATTGAGTCCCTTCACTTAATTGCGAATAAAATCAACATTTGTCCATAGATCTGTCCTTAAGAAACATATTCAAAAATTTAAGTTTTTGGAGTTCCAAGATTTTATATTTTAGAATTTTCTTTTCTTAATTTTTTCATAAAAACTACATATTTTTCGATACTAGTTTGTGAATTACTAAGGAACCACTGATTTGTTTACCTAATTATATTATATATATATATATATTATATTATATATTATATTATATATATATATATTATATTATATATTATATTATATATTATATTATATATTATATCGGTCATACTATTCACGAGTTAAGCGTAGTATGCAGTTCTCACTGAAATTCAGGTTTGGAGTTTTGCATTTATTTCTACACGGAAAAATAATCGTGTAGAATTCTATACAGAATTTTGTTTGCATACACACAAATTTATATATTTGTTAATTTACAACACACAAAAACACTAAAAATTAATTACAATGTACGAAAAACTAGAAATGTCAAAAATTACGTGACCAAACAATTCTCTGAACATTAATTTTTGTTTCAGTTGACGGAAAAAATTCTCCACTTATTGTTATAGCATGCCTGTAATAGACAATAAATGCCAAAATTCCGTGACTCTTCTTTTGGAACTGCATACTAGTAAACGGAAATTTCTTTAAGAAATTTACCAACCTGAATTTCAGTTTGTTTTTTTTTACACATACTTCTTATGGCAGCCTGAATTTCATTCAGAGCTGCATACTACGCTTTAATGTGAAATAGTGGAAATATTAGATATGCTCATAAAAAATCTCTAAGAGATAGGAAAAACTGAGGGCACATTATTTTTTAGCGTATGAAACTGATTAAAAAAAATTTTGTTTTGTTCAAAACGGAATTTATATATACATAATATGTACATATACATATGTATATGCACATTGTACATATTATGTATATGTCCAAGTCCCTAAAATTTTTAGGCTTCAAAAACTAACAAACTAAACTACTTTTTTTCTTGTGCACCTTTTTTCTTCTTCTTTAAATTTTAAACATAGTTTTACATTTTATATAACGATTTGTAGTTACATATGTATTTAGATATCGTGTAATTTAAACTAAAAACCATCCACATAAATACAGTTTGGTGTTTTTTTTTATTAGTTTTGATAAAATACACAATACAAAAGTTGATTTTAAATTCTTCAGTTACATTGTTTTCCATTTGATCAAGCGATATGTATGCATCACTTATTTATAAATTCATTTCCACTTTTTCTTATAAATAATAAATATAATAAATATTATGTAATTTGTTCTCGATAAAGATATCCGTTTTATTCTAATAAGCCGAATAGGCAAATCGAAGAATATCAAAAGCAGCTGTTTTTCTAATAGATTTTTTTTTTAGTTCAGTAATAAAAAACATACAAATAAAAATTATGTTTTCATTAACCGCCGACCAAAAACGAGGGGTGTATAAGTTTGTTGTTGTTGTTGTTGTAACAGCTTTGCTGTTGTCGGGAGTTATTTCCTGTAATTAAATAGAGATTAATTATTTATGTTATGGGTGTCATTAGGTAGGAGCTGGAGAGACCTTGCCACCTCAGTTGGCCTTAGCCATAGGTCTATGGGGGTGAGGAATGTATCCCGATTGGGGCGGTTGAACAAGTGTTTAGTGTCGTGCGGGCTTGTTATAAGTTTGCAGTGTGTACCTTTGTGTCTGTTCCCTTGAAGAGCCTAAACGGCTGGTCCGATTTTGATTTAGTTTTCTTTGTTTGAAATTTGACGATCGAGAGTGTTCTAAGCCAAGTTTGTCCGTGCTACCGTAACTCGACCAAACGGATGGATCGATTAATTTAGTTTCTTTTGGTAGTTTTATTTTTTGAACTGAACTAACCTAACCTTAACGTTACTTATTGAAGTTCAATAAGTAACGTTAAGGTTAGAGTACTTTCGTTTATTGTTGAAACTCACTCTGTAAGTTTATTTATTTTGCTTGTTTTTCTTTTTATGTAATTTTTGGTGCACAGTGGCTACAGGGATGGCATATGAGACTTTAAAATTGTACCAATTGATGTCTAAAATTGTACTTTTTTGGACCTAATTGTACCAAAACAGATTTTTGAGCCCAGAAACATGTATTAAGTATAGCAAATATATCACTTTTCTATACATACATAAGTACATGGGCATTCCCACAGGACAAATGGTGGACTTTCCTATTGAAATGCTCATATATTACTATCTGTGGCAAAAAGGAAAGTATATATAAAGCCAGATTTTGCAATTTCTAATCGAAAATAAGTCATTAATTTGGGCATATCTGCTATTGGAAGGTATAAGAACATATTTCAATAAAGTTCCGAAATATTCGCCTTTACTACAATGAAGACTTTAATATGTATCATGATCTGCAAGAGCTTTAAATAAATACGTTTTGTGAGCTGGTCTTATCTGACCGCTTCAAATATTCCTCTTTTTAATTGGAACTTTGTTCTTAATACTTCGCAAAATTTAAAATTGGAAAAGTTATTAATTGTACTAAATAAGCTATTGGTGTACCATTGTACTTTTAAAGTTCAATACGTACCAAAAATGGTACAACTGTACCAACTTTGCCATCCCTGAGTGGCTAAGATTATATTTCGTGTTGTTTTATAATTTTTTATATTTTAAGATTTGCTGAAGATGCTAACCGGAGATGGGCGAAATATTGAAAATATAATTAAATAAATAAATAAAAAATTTACGTGACCTTCAGCTAGGGTTGCCAACCGTACTATAATAGTATTGTACTATATTTTGGGTTTGCGTACTATATACTGTTGAAAATATATATAGTACGCAATAATACTATACTTTGTCCTTTTTTGCAAACCTTAATTTCAAAGCAAATAAATTTAAATTCAAAGCTTGCATGCAATGTAAAAAATCGTGTAACAGAAACGTAATCTATGGACAATTCGAAGCAATTTTCGCCAAGAACCATAGAACGAAAATGAATACCTAGCCCGCGCAAATCGATATGATATGGGCCAAAACAAATAATACCAACAAACGAGTTCTCCTTGGACCTTCCGATTATTATAAAATTTGGTACGAATGATGCCTCTTGCATAGCTGGTATTAAGCAAAATATTAGCAGGGTATTTTTTCTGGTTCGCAAAATATGAAAAAATTCAACAAAAATTTATTAAGCCGACTGAACAAAATTATGTAAATATATGTATATTTAGACCTACTTACCCTAGATGTTAAACTGTGGTGTCATAATAAAGGGCACGCATTTTTGCCCTCTTAATTTTTGTTATGAGTTTTTGAAAACGAAAAACTCTTAACTTTGCATAAAAAAATCAAATTTTCGTTGCTAATTTCTGAATAACTCCGAAACAGTTGTAGCCGATGTGTATGCTTCCCCGTGGTAGCAGGCTTCCCCTTGTTTAACAGGCATATGAAACTGTTTATATTTACACACATATACATATAGATATTCTCATTTATTATGTTTTATTCCTTGAAATCTCTATTCCCATTTCATATACGGGTGTTTGAGCATGTGTACCTTTGTTCTCGTACACATACTTACACATTCATTTAATTTTGTTATTCGCATAGCTTTAAGATGAAATTTAAATAAAGAAACAGTCAGT
The DNA here is from genome assembly GCA_956483635.1 of Panzeria rudis. Lineage (NCBI taxonomy): Eukaryota > Metazoa > Arthropoda > Insecta > Diptera > Tachinidae > Panzeria > Panzeria rudis. The sequence continues at coordinate 84,762,281 of OY101450.1, forward strand.
CTGGTTTTTAACGACGACTTGTGCGGTGTTTTATTTCTACTACAATTTTCAGAAGTGGGATATGGTTTTAGATAAGGTAGAATATACTTTGAATAACACTGTTCATAGGATGATTGGCCAACACCCGAGCGTAATGCTTTTTGGATTGGGGCAGAGGGGTCCCATAATGGACTCACTGAGAGAGTGTGTACTTGATGTTGGACGGGAAGGACAGGCTGACCACTTTGGTCTGAGGCAGGAGGCCTCGAGGCGACAGAGGGTTGTACAGGATTATAATAAGCGGTATTTTGACAGGCGCAGAAAGGCGGGTACGGAATATACGGTAGGTGACTACGTGATGATTAGGAACTTCGACTCGCATGTGGGTGTGTCGAGGAAACTGATTCCCAAGTTTAGGGGGCCATATAGGGTGGCGAAGGTCTTGAGGAACGATAGGTATTTGTTGGAGGACGTCGAGGGTTTTCAACAGGCACGGAATCCTTACAAGGGCGTGTGGGCTGTTAGCAACATGCGTCCTTGGTTTCGAGGACGACTCTCTGTTGGCTCAACACGAGGTCAGGTGACCTCGTTTGTCAGGATGGCCGAGTTGTAGCCGATGTGTATGCTTCCCCGTGGTAGCAGGCTTCCCCTTGTTTAACAGGCATATGAAACTGTTTATATTTACACACATATACATATAGATATTCTCATTTATTATGTTTTATTCCTTGAAATCTCTATTCCCATTTCATATACGGGTGTTTGAGCATGTGTACCTTTGTTCTCGTACACATACTTACACATTCATTTAATTTTGTTATTCGCATAGCTTTAAGATGAAATTTAAATAAAGAAACAGTCAGTCTGGTTTTTAACGACGACTTGTGCGGTGTTTTATTTCTACTACACAGTTAAAAATATAAAAATTATATATGGACGCCTTAAAGATAGTTTTTATTCCGTATCTTTTTGGGCTTGATTTATCTAAATCGGTTTAATCGTTCTCAAGTTATGATGAAATACATATGTATATTAGCGTGGCCGCCCTATTTCTAAAACCGGCTATGCAAAATCTTTACTTAGCGAATCCGCTCTTCGATAAGCCAAGAAGATAAAATCCCTCTTCAAGACTGCCCGAAGGCAGATTATAGTGACAAGAGTTAATTTTTATGTGCACAATAAATACAAACTAAAAAATATATAAAAGTCTAATCGAGAAATAAAACCATAATGGCTTTATTTCTCAATCAATTGAGATAACGCCATATGGTCTTATTTCTCAATTTATTGAGAAATAGGACCGTATGGGCTTATTGCACATGGCTTTATTGCACTGCACTTTGTTTTGCACTTTACACAATCTGACCGAAGAATAATTCTGGCAAAAAAAACCGACTTCAGTACAAAGAACAATATACTTGATGGCCTTTCATATAAACAATTTTGAAAATCGGTATGCAAGTGGAGGAATTGTGCTTTAATAAATATTTTGGGTGTAGGCGTGGAAGACTTGGCCCACCGATTTTCGTAGAAAAATTATGCGACCAAACTCTAAGCAAACCATTCCAAAAAAGAATTTTGGAAGTCGCCCCATAAATGGAGGAGCTGTGCGATAATCAATATTTCGGGGGGAGAGGGGAAATTGTGGTACCAACCTGCCAGGGGGTTTGCAGCAAATTTCTGAACTGATTTTAAAAAAAAACTTTGGAACAAAACTGTAGTCAAACCCTTTCAAACAAAAAAGAATTTTGTAAACCGGTTCACAAATGACAAAGTTATGCATAGGGGTGGGGGGAGTAAATTTCCCCCTCCGGTTTTCGACAAAAAATTTTGGTACCAATTTTTGTCAAACCCTTTAAAATAAAACAACAATTTTGAAAATCGGTTCACAAATGACAGAGTTATACATGGGGGCAGCAAATTTCCCCCTCCGATTTTCGAAAAAAATTAAGGGGCCAAACTGCAGGCAAACCCTTTCCAACAAAAAAATTATTTTAAAAATCGGTTCACAAATGACAGAATTATGCGTGTACAAACATAAAAAAAAGTTAAAAAAAGAACATACACACGAATTGATAACCTCCTTCTTTTTTGAAGTCGGTTAAAAAGTACGGATGCTTCGTGCATGAAGAAAGAGAAGAATGTTTTTCTCTCAAAATCCCGCGGCTTCGTACCTATTATTTTGCATGAAGATACACTTCATATGTTTTACACAAAATAAACAGAGTACTACTTCTGCAACATTTTTCTATGAACAATTCATGTAAATTTGTTTATATGGACTTTTGACATCACTTCGCACGAAAATAGCTTCCCAAAATGCTTAATTACAGTAACATGTGATAAAAAATAAATAAGTTATGGTAATGCCATATGGCCTTATTACACATGGCTTTATTGCGCTGCACCCAAAACAATCAGCTATTTCAAAAATTAACATTTAAACCACCATAACTTAGCCTTTTACTAACCGATTTTCAAAACTCATGCCTTATTTGAAAGATAAGAATCGTATCTGAGAAACTTTAATTTTGAAACAATGACTGTTTAAATGAAACTCTACGAAAGCCCTTTTTTCAATACATTTACCGTTATAAAATTAAGTTAAGAAGTCACCTAGAAAATCTAAAGGTATTTTCGCTATCTATGGGATCCAACAAAACATAATTGGTACATCAGAGCCCCTGAATAACTTTACTGCATCACTACATAGTGTAATTTACCAAATATATTTAAGATAATTGCATACCTGCTCTCTATTCCTCCAATTTCGGCGTTCACAGAAAGAATATTTTCAGTTAAAATGCGAGAGGAGCGAAAAATAGTATACACTTAATAAAAAAAGTAGCTTTTTTAAATTAATGTTTATCAAATTAATTTAAAAATTGAATGTAATATAGCCACGCCTTTCATATTTGCCTATTTGTCGGCATTTTGCCGATTTTTTTCCTCAAAATTATCAAAGTGCCGATTTGCGCTCCAAAACTGCCGTTTTTTATAAACACAACACAGTGTAACTTTGTTTGTTTTATTATAATTTATTCATTTTGGGCAACACTGGAATATAATAAATACACTATTACATTAAAAAGAGACAACTGTTAATCAGTCAGCGATTTTACTAAAGAGAAAAAGGTTTAGGTTTATTTACAATTACCCAGTAAAGATTTTTTCTGACATGTCTAACATCAGTTAAAGTCTGACCCCCATATGCAAAAAAATAAAGTGTGTTTGAAATGTATGTTAAAACCGGTTTTTCTATGGAAATTTTGTTTTAACATACATTTCAAAGATACTTTATTTTTTTTGCATATGGGGGTGAGACTTTGCCACACAATCAATCAACCAGATTAGTCGCCAGTTTTCTGGCACGATGTGTCTGCAAATTTTCTGAAATATTATCCGATTAATTTCCTTTAAGATATTTAACAGAATAGTCTGCACATTTTCTGATCTACTTCTTACAAGTTTTAGCAGCATCTTCTGAACATTGTCTGATTTTAGTTTTTGTGATAGTTCTAATTTCTCTCTTTAGAGTTTGTGCACAAATGTTTAATTTTTTTAACTTATAAAGTATGGGTAAATGTTTTCTGATGAGCTGCCATTGGCAGCAGACAAATTTATGCCAAAAAGGTCTTACAACATTCTGATTCTATGTGAGAATTTTATACGACATTTCTGATAAATTTCAAATTTTAGGTCCGAATTTTGTCAGATATTTTCTGATGTTTTGTCAGACATTTTTTCGGCATTGTTCATACATATCGAAAATTCCTTTTGAATTCCCCCAGAAAATTCTTCAAAGTTGCTACAGAATTCTTTGAGACATTTCGGCAAAGTTTTTAGAATTTCCTCAGACAGAGTTCCGCTTCTTGTCAACAATTCAATTGAAATTAATTTTTCTATTTTATTTTCATTGATTTTTATGTTATTTAATATGTTATAAACATTAGTTTATCCTGAATTGATCTGTTTTGTTATATTTTGTTAATAAAAATATGGTTTATTGTATTTAAAATGGGTATTTTGAATTTGCCGATTTTTTAAAATTGAAGTGCCGATAATGCCGATTTTATTTGGAAAATATGCCGATTTTTTGTCAAAATCATCTGGCACACCTGAATAGAGCATATGAAAGAAAGGTTTATTGAAAACCAAGAATTGTTAAAAGATGCAAAAAGTGCAAAAATATACCTTTTATAAAAATAAATACTTAATAAAATATCAGTTTGTTTTGTTTAAAGCTTTCTATTAAATACTATATTTATTAAAAGTGTACTCTATTTTTTTAATGCAATTCCTAAAATGTTGGTAGCCCTACCTTCAGCCCACAAATTAAGGGCCTGATTTTCTATATCCCCAGTGATAAAAAACCTCACTCGCACGTCACATACTAAGGTGAACGCAGAATAAAAGGAAACAAATTTTGTAAAACACTACGACATTCCGTTGGATTGCTACATTTATCACTTGAATTCCCAATACTCACATAGAAGTATGAATTAATATGAATATTTTTCATTAAATATCAATATTATTTATTATATCATGATTATTTTTTGCGATTACAGTTGCGAATTTTATTATTTACAGGTAATTTCTTTATTACATATAGCAATTTTTCGCATGTGTGTGAAGTTAAATTTTAAAATTTGAAACCCTAGACAAAAACCATCGAATTTAACAGAGGTCTGTTAACAGTTTAACATGACTCTGTTAAACATTTAAAATTTTGTTTTTTTCATTTAAAATTGAATAATTACTAAATTGTTAAACAAATTGCACCAGCAAATAATTAAATATCTTATTTACTTCATACTTTGTACCTAGATATGGCTTTGGCAAATAAATACATAAAAATAAGCGGATTTTAGATCGCTTGAAAAAAAATTAATATATAAAAGACTTTAGTCCTTTTCTCGAAAATGGTAGGAGATGGGGTAAATTTTTTTTACGGAGGGGACTCCTAGTAGCGTCTAGATAATTGTCCGATGGTCAGATATTTTAACATTCTGTTTTTTTTAGAAATTACAGGCCGATTTCAAAAAAACCATATTTGAAATCTGAAAAAGGACTATAGTCCTTTTCTCGAAAATGGAAGGAGATGGGGTAAATTTTTTTTACGGAGGGGACTCCTAGTAGCGTCTAGATAATTGTCCGATGGTCAGATATTTTAACATTCTGTTTTTTTAGAAATTATAGGCCGATTTCAAAAAAACCATATTTGAAATCTGAAAAAGGACTTTAGTCCTTTTCTCGAAAATGGTAGGATGGGGTAAATTTTTTTCACGGACGGGACTCCTAGTAGCGTCTAGATAATTGTCCGATGGTCAAATATTTTAACATTCTGTTTTTTTAGAAATTATAGGCCGATTTCAAAAAAACCATATTAGAAATCTGAAAAAGGACTATAGTCCTTTTCTCGAAAATGGAAGGAGATGGGGTAAATTTTTTTTACGGAGGGGACTCCTAGTAGCGTCTAGATAATTGTCCGATGGTCAGATATTTTAACATTCTGTTTTTTTTTTAGAAATTACAGGCCGATTTCAAAAAAACCATATTTGAAATCTGAAAAAGGACTTAAGTCCTTTTCTCGAAAATGGTAGGAGATGGGGTAAATTTTTTTCACGGAGGGGACTCCTAGTAGCGTCTAGATAATTGTCGGATAGTCAAATATTTTAACATTCTGTTTTTTTAGAAATTATAGGCCGATTTCAAAAAAACCATATTTGAAATCTGAAAAAGGACTTTAGTCCTTTTCTCGAAAATGGTAGGAGATGGGGTAAATTTTTTTCACGGAGGGGACTCCTAGTAGCGTCTAGATAATTGTCGGATAGTCAAATATTTTAACATTCTGTTTTTTAGAAATTATAGGCCGATTTCAAAAAAACCATATTTGAAATCTGAAAAAGGACTTTAGTCCTTTTCTCGAACATGGTAGGAGATGGGGTAAATTTTTTTCACGGAGGGGACTCCTAGTAGCGTCTAGATAATTGTCGGATAGTCAAATATCTTAACATTCTGTTTTTTTAGAAATTATAGGCCGATTTCAAAAAAACCATATTTGAAATCTGAAAAAGGACTTTAGTCCTTTTCTCGAAAATGGTAGGAGATGGGGTAAATTTTTTTCACGGAGGGGACTCCTAGTAGCGTCTAGATAATTGTCGGATAGTCAAATATTTTAACATTCTGTTTTTTTAGAAATTATAGGCCGATTTCAAAAAAACCATATTTGAAATCTGAAAAAGGACTTTAGTCCTTTTCTCCAAAATGGTAGGAGATGGGGTAAATTTTTTTCACGGAGGGGACTCCTAGTAGCGTCTAGATAATTGTCCGATGGTCAGATATTTTAACATTCTGTTTTTATGGGCTTGATCCAATCTAATCTGCCGATACATTTGCGTAATATCACAATTAAATACATATCTGAAAAGTCGCCAACGTAATATAAGAACTAAATCCGCCTGTAGTGTAGGTCCAACATACATGCAATCGTTGAGACTATTTCCGGTAGAAGTTTTATTAGACGTGTTAAATACAACCCTTAATTTTGTAGTTTTTCTATCCATTTTTATTATCGGATGATGAGGTAAATAACACATCTTAGAAACTAAATTTTTATCTACAGGCCTCATGTGATCTAACGACAAATATTCCTTCACCACGTCATCATACATCTGTTTTACCAGAGGTTTTCGTAAAAGCGATGATTCATTCCTCATGAACTGCGACATCACATTATTTTTAGACAATCCTAAAGAAAGTTTATCAGGAAATTGCGTTTTAAAAGGAAGGGTTACTATGTATCTTCCATCAGCTCCTCGACGAGTCGTGGTTTTAAAAATATCCTCACAAATCAAATCAAATTTAGACATTATTTTTCTTTGTGATGTTTCCTCTAGCTCCCAAAATCGAAGTAGATTGCGATTCAAAGTATCCTCTTCAGAAAACTCAACCCTGGTAGAATAAACATGCAACGAAGATTGCTCTACAGGGCCCGTAATAAGCCACCCGAAGACTGTCTTTTGAGCTAATAATGAACCTAGAATATTTTTTATAATATCTGGCATAATTATGCTTGGATACAAATCAGCACCTAGGAGCAAATATACTGGCCTACAATCGAAAAATTGCGGGTCTGCTAAACGTATATTTGGCAAGTCCTTTCGGAGTTCATCACTTAGAATAAATGATGGTAAATTACCCGAAATATTGGGTAAAATGAGTGCAGCAGTTCTCAGCATAATCGAAGAATCCAAAAGAGAGCCTATTTCAATCGCACAAATTTTTCGCGAAGTAGCAGAGACCGTCCGATTTACACCAGAAATTTTGGCATTCGTAGAATGCGCAGAAATTTTCAAACGGTTCTGCAGTCGTTCAGAAATAAAGGAAGTTTCTGAAGCAGGATCAATAAGGGCGCGAGCTGGGTATGTAATACCCTGATGACGAATATTCACCATTGCTGTCCCTAATAATATAGTTCGATTTTGTGACACATGAAATACTTGACGATTCAAGGGTGCCGTCGAACTAATACCACGAGAAGTGGAGGGTTATTCTGTCTCTACTGGTCTTGGGTTGTTATGCTGTGAAGCATTACTGGAACTAGCGGCTAAATTAGAGGATGAAGAAGGCCTAACATAAGTATCAGCATTAGGTATATTTCTATGTAGCATCGTGTGATGCCTTTTATTACAATTGGTACAATTATGAACGCTAGCACAGTCTTTAACTTCATGTGTGCGTGACAAACAATTAACACAGCAATGAAATTTTTTGACTGTCGAAAATCTTTCCGAAATTGAAAGATTTCTAAATCGCTTACAATCCCGCAAAAAATGGGATTGATTTTTACATAATACACAAGAATTTGAAGTGGACGAATTAACGTGATATGTTTTTACTTTTTCAACAGATTTCTTTTGTTTCTGTGGGGATTCTCTGATATCTCGCAGACATTCCAAAGTTTGGATCCTTTCAGTCAGAAAAGCATCCAAATCTTTCCATTTTGACAAAACAAATTTGTCCTTGATGCTCTGTTCCCATAACGTAACAGTGCAGTCTGGAAGCCGCTGGATACAGATAAAAACAATTTTCAGTTGAAACCTCATATATTTGGAAAGCAGAAACAACTATTTATGCCCCTTTGTAGTGCTTTAAGACCTGTGCAAGTCTCCTTATCTAATACAGGTAGACCAAAAAGATTCTTAAGCTGAGTATTTACCAGCATGCGCAGATTTTCATAAGCATCTCGCAAGTTTTTCCACGCTATGTCGAAACCTTGATTGGACAGAGGACACTTCGAGACTATTTCTTTTGCTTCTCCACTAGTTTTGCGAAGCAAATGACATAATCGTTCAATGTTACTAAGTCGAGAACTGTTCACATATACAGCTGTAAACAGATCTCGAAAAGCAGGCCATGAAAGGTAGTCCCCATCAAACATGTCCACATCACAGGGTGGTAATGTCAGATTGTGACCAGAATTATTTTCACTAGAAATTGGAGCGATATTTGCTTTCTCATCCACCTCAAATTCACTCATTTTCTTATTTATAAATCCTAAACAAGTGACAAAGGCGTTATAGGTTGTACGATATTTACTAGTAATAGTACCGATTTCAACAGACTCAGGATCTTCTGTACCTTTTGAAGGTTTTATAGTGTCTAAACACTTTTCATGAGTCGCCTTAACTTTTTGCCATAAAATTTTTAATTCTTCAGCATGAAGCTCCAGTGTGAACACTGTATGAGTTTCATGCTTGATGTCGTTGAAACAAGCTTCGAAAGCGACGAGAGCATCCGCAGCTCTAATAAATTTATCCAGTGCAGTCGACATTATTTTTATTTAATTCACCAGCAAGTTTTAAATTAATAATATAGAATTATATTTTATTGATACCCAGTTCAACTTCACTTTAATAAAATTGCTTTATAATTTTAATTAAATCAAAATTTAACTTAAATATAAAGTATATTTAAATAAAAAACAATAATATTTTCTTCAACAAGTAAAGTTGCAGTCAAACTGACCGGTAGTAAAAGAAAACCGACAAACAGGTATGTGTGTAATAAAATGTTTAATGCTTTGCAACTACGAGTATATATGTAATTTGCACAAGTATGTATGTACATATATACAAAAACACCAAACACTAATTAAGGCACTGAATAAATTTATAAATAAATTACTTTTATTTAATAGAGACGACACTTTTTAGGGAATATTTAATCTAATAAATTTTATTTTATTAAAATTCCGTCCGTCCACGTAAACAAACGCACAGTAGGATTTTCGCGTAGTACAAGAAAATAAATTAAAACAAACGTCGAAAAGGAATTGTAAAGCGATCAATCACGATAACACAGGTATGTACATATGTGTGTGTATGAACTTTTTATTTGATACACAAATAAAATTGGTAATATTAAATAAAAAAACACTGTTTTATATATTTCCAATCACGCACTTTTTTTTAACAAATTACGCACCTTTATTTTACAATTGTAATCTTTCCAAACGAAGTTTTGGTGTTGGTAATTTTGGTGATTCAAAGATAGCGACAATGGCGATCCTTTGAATATAAAAATACAAAAATTTATTAAAGGGCGCACTTTGAATTTATTTTGCCAAGAATCCGGCTCGATTGGACCAAATGTTTGCGTAGAAAGTAAGAAAAAAATAAAACAAGGTTTCTTTTATATAAAAAAGAGAAAATTCTCAATTTATTATTAAATATTACCTTTTAAAAAAATGTGGAGTAGAATTTTGTGTGTAACACAATGAGCGTTCGTACAACAAGAGATCTCTAATTTAATTTTAATAGACGAAGCAAGGCAACGAGTGCAATGTTTAAAAACCGTTAGCTTATTCGTTAGAATATATGTAGAAACTCCCACCCAAGCGTGAAGAAAAAAGGAGTTTAATAAATCCTAACGAATTGCCAACTATAGCCTTTGTTAGCTATCAAAAGCAAGAAATTAAAATATAAGAAGTTTGACTTAAACAAAACTAAAAAATTAAAATTCAGTGCTTTTTTTCAATAATTACGCGTATTTTTACTTGTTTCAGTGCTTTTTGAAATCTAAAAGTTGACAACGCTGTTTACAGCTTCCTAACAGTTTTGCGGATTGTTTAACAGTACTAGCCTTTGTTATAACCCTGTTGTTAGTAATTTTATTTTTTTGAATTTTCGTCATTTTCGCTATTTTTACCGCATTTTTTGCATTTCTTATAGTTTTAGCGATGTTTAATCAATATTATGGCTTGTTTAAAATTTTGCAACTTCCCGCGAATTTGAGCAAAGTTCGCAATAAAAGCGAGTTTTTACCGATTTTTTTGCATTCCTTAAAGTTTTCCAATTTTTACTCAATATTAGTTATGGCTTGCAACTTTTCTCGAAAAATTTAAACACAAACGCTTGATTAAAACTTGTGCTTGATTTGGCATATAAAGTGGGTTATTTTTCACTGAAACGTTTCATAAGAAAATAACGTAACAATCAGTTGTTCAACACTAGCAATCACCTGCCATTGTAAATTGTTTACTAAAATAGCAATTCAACAAATTCTATGTGAATTTATAGGGATATAAGCATTGTCTATATGCGACATTTCATTGGTGCTTTACCAAATAAATTTCATTTAAAATAAAATTATGACAAGATGTCAAATAAATTTCATAAAGGTTCAATTTGGATTTTATTTTTCATTTTGCCTTATAGGTACTTTTATTGTTATCCAATGGATTTCTAAAGGCCATGTCAGATAAAACTTTTGCTTCGCGTTGCGTTACAGATTCGCTTTGACATCTAAGATGAAATGTACATACTTATACGAAACATGCTACATAAAGCACTTTTAACGCAGCGTGAAGCGAAAAGTTCGGCAACTCATCTTTTTGCTTGCTTTGACAATCAGCTGGAATAATTTTCTTTTATTATATTGCCAAACGAAACATATCGTGCGTTTGAATCTGTTTTAATAAGAGGTAAATATGTATGTGCCATTTATTTATTTATAATAAATCGTAAAATAACATAATTGACTTTTATTTTTATAAAAAAATAAGTAGCAAAATTATCAACTACTTTTTTTTAGCAAAATTATCAACTACTTTTTTTGGTAAACGAGCAATGCGCGAGTGTTGTCAAAGTTTTCATTGTGTCATACACCTTTCGCTTTACACTTTTCTATCAAAGTTAGATACGTCACGCAAAGCGACAAAGTTGTATCTGACACGGCCTTAATTGTATAAAGGTGTAGGAAAATAAAATAGATTCATATCGAATAAAAAATTATTTGCTGGGTTTTGTATAATTTGCGAAGCCTACTTTGCTTATTTTTGAAAATCATTTACATATTTGTGAATTCTCAAATGGTTTTTGAAAGTCTGTACATAACATAATGGGTTTGTAGGTGTTCAAAATTGTGTTTGAAGTCTACTGACGATTTGTGGTCTAACTATAATATGCATGTCTTGGCTTAAGCTAGCTTAAGCAACGGTGCGAATGCATAGAAATTGTATGTTTCAAACTATAATGTACTTAAGAAAAAGTTTCGTCAAGTTCTCTCAATTGTCATTTGCTTAAGCAAAGAGCGAAACTGAACGCACTTTCCGTACGGAATCAGCTCTTTGTAAATTGTTATTTTATTTTTTTATTTATTGGTGTTGCCACGACCAAAAAATTTTTTTAACCAATATGCTTTAAAAAAATGTATTACATACATGAGAAACAATAACAAAAATGTGGAAAAAATAATTTATAAAATATGTATGTAATACAAAATAACAAAAACCTAACTAGCAATAATTTCCTTATCAATAAGGCAAAAAAGCCTTCAAAATAACGCAGCAGTATTGCCGTTTTATTTTCTACAAAAAAATGCAACCAATCACTTTTTAATAAAAATTTGCAATATGTACAAACATTTTTCAAAGGAAGTGAATTTGTTAGAAATTATTGTACCACCTCTTATGTAGGTAAATTTTTGCTTTAGAAATATGCTGAATTCCGATTTATTTGATAAAAAATAAAAACGTGTTACATTTTTTTAGAAAAGAAAACGCCATTATTCGTTAGATCTGTCAAAAAACTCATGCGTGCTCAAAATATATGATAGTATGGCTTAAGTGAATATGTGTGACAGATCTATTGATAACTCTGTCTGATTTGCAAATTTTGTTAAAAATTTCAAAAACTAATATCTATCCGATTAGAGTTGCACTTTTTGGTGTAGTTGCTAAAAAAACAGTAATGTCTGCTTTATTAATTAGACATATGCCACAGGCTAACCTCTGTGGATATGCTTAATATAGCTTTCTATGAATGTATGTATGTATATTGTTGAAAATTAGTTGACGAAATATGTAAAATAGCATAAATATTTCAAAACATTTGTTTTTCATATTTTTTGTGTAATATTTTGGTACCAACGACACACCTTGTTTCATTCACAAGAAAATCTGGCAGAATTCTATCAGATTTTTCTGTGAATGAAAAGTTCCGTCATGTATAATAGAATCTTGTTCTAAAACAAGTGCGATATACATACATGTAAAAATAACCAAAATGGCAACGCTGCATATATACATTCATGTAAGTTCAATATAGTCACCAAAGTATATTAATACAAGTACGCTCAGTTCGTCTGGTTAATAATTAAGTTTGGGTTCGTGTTATTGTCCAAAAAAACACAAGGTATTTTTGGTTTTATAACATTTTATTGAGCACTGAATTATCACTAAGTAATACTTTATCAGAACTAAACTTTATTTTGTAAATTCTTATACTTATAACTTAAACTGTTGAGAACTAAAAATGCTTAATAAAGGAAAATAAATAAAACAAAGAAAACAAAATTAGTGAGAATTTTGTTTTCCGGTTGGTGTGGCATGTAATGGGTGATTTTATAAGAACTATCGGAAAGTAAAAAAAAACACATAAAATTCAGAAAAATGCATGAAATATTTATTTGGATCGATAGTTGGGTCGATATAATTTAATGTTTGAAGATTATTTCATGCAAATGTTGGCCGCGGCTGCGCCTCAAATGGTCCATCCGCTTAGTCCAATTTTGGCATACTCTTTCCAACATTTCGGCCGGTATCTCACGAATAATGTTGGCAATGTTGGCTTCCAGTGCGTCAATCGAAGCGGGCTTGTCGCTATAGACATTAGCCTTAACATAGCCCCACAAAAAATAGTCTAGAGGCGTTAAATCGCACGATCTGGGCGGCCAATTGACTGGTCCCAAGCGTGAAATAAACTGTTCACCGAACTCGCCTCTCAATTGGTCCATTGTTTCGCGTGCTGTGTGGCATGTGGCACCGTCTTGTTGAAACCACATGTCATGCAAGTCAAGCTCTTCCATATTGGGCAGAAAAAAGTTTGTTATCATCGCACGGTAGCGCTCACCATTCACAGTAACGTTGTGATTCGCATCATCTTTGAAGAAATACGGCCCAATGATGCCGCCAGCCCATAATCCGCACCAAACGGTTGTTTTTTGTGGATGCATTGGTAGCTCTTGCAATGCTTCTGGCTGCTCTTCACTCCAAATACGGCAGTTTTGCTTGTTCACGTATCCATTCAACCAGAAATGAGCCTCGTCGCTGAACACAATTCTTCGATAAAAAAGTGGATTAACAGAGCACGCATTTTGGTAATAAAATTCAATAATTTGCAAGCGTTGTTCGTTTGTAAGACGATTCATGATTAAATTATAGACCAAACTGAAGATGTTTGACAGTGACACAAGATACAAAACGTGCGTGAGCTGTCAAAACTAGTGTTGCCAAAAAGATAATAGCAAAAAAATCACTCGTTATAAGTAAAACTGTGTAGTTTGTAATTTTAACTATTAAGAATTTTTAAGTAAATTATTTTGGGTTATTTTAAAATGTGTAGTGTGCACTTTTAATTATTAAGAATTTTGTCTGCAAATTATTTTGGGTTATTTTAAACTGTGTAGTGTGCACTTTATTAAGAAATTTGTCTGTTTAAAAGTGTATGCATGAGAATGTATATGTACATATGTATATACGTATGTACATATGTGTGTATTATATTATATTTTTATTGTGTGTTATCGAACTCCCCCATCCTTAGAATGAGGCTCCGACGAAATATTATAAACATTAATTTTTCTTTTGTATACAAAAAATGTTAATATAATAATAATAATAACTATAATTACATTTATTCCATTACTTGTTATGTTAAATATTTTATTAGTTTTATGTTTAAAATCTATGTTTTTAAAATTGCTTTCATAGTTTAATTGTTTAATATAGAAGTCTTCCAGTTTCAAATCTATAAACGTTTTGTTTTCTTTAATGTCAGTGATTAAATGAGATAATATTACATTTTCTTTAATGTTTAATTTATCATTATAATACGTTTTATTTTCTATTGTTACATTACAATTTTCAAATTTCAAAATAAATGTCCCGGAAAATTTTCCATAGTTCTCATGAATGCAACTCTCTGTTAAGTTTCCGTAAAAATTTTTAAATAGAAGAAAACCTTGCTTTATTTCCTTAACTTCTTCATTGTTATGAACAATATTTTCAATGCAAGGGTCGCTAAATATTTTGAGATTTTTAGCTAGATTATTTAGTATGTTGATATGAAAGATATTTAGGTTTTTATCAAGTAGTATTTGATTTTCTTCGAGGTATAGTGATTTATTTTCTTTGTTAGGGATTGGTTCGAATGTAATTTTGGAAAGGGAATTGGAGGAATATTTTGGTATAGAAAGAATAATTGAAATAGTATCTTCAAGAAATACCACGTTAATTCTGATATTAGTGTAAGACTCAAAGTCCTCAACGAGTTGTAACTCTCGTTTATTTAGTATGTCCGTTGGAATGATACCTAATTTGCTGGTGAATATCACCTGACCAATGTCATCTACGTGATTCCTTAAGAGGGTTATATCATTATCGATTTGATATATGTGTTTTAGAAAGGTTACCTCGTCTTTTAGTGTTGATATTTTATTTTGAATTTCATTTCGAAATTTATTTATATACCTCGTAACAATGGCTTGTTGCTTGTTAATATGCATTGTAGTGTTTCTTATTTGAGAAGAAAGTGTTTCGCTTACTTGGACAAATGAACTTATTTCTATTGACGTGTTTTGCATGCCTTTTGTTAGGACATCAAGAGTGTTTTTAATTTCTTTTTCGTCTTCACTGTCTAAATTTCCAGTTATAAACTTAATTCCTTTACCGAGTACGTTAATAAGACCTCTTTTGTTTCTAAAGTGGGGAGATAAGTTGTTGATTTTAAATTTAAGTAAAATAAAATTATTTTTTTATTGTATCTAATAAGGGTTTTGTATCTGAAATTGATTCGTCTAATAGTTTTATGTTATTCTCTATTGTTTCAATGGAGTGATGGTATTGAGTTAAATTGATGAAGTGAAATACCCTGTGGTAGTGGTCAATTATCCTTATATCATTCTCCACTTTTATTGGGATGTATCCATTGTTGTTTGTAAGGTTTTGGATATACAGCTTTTGCGAGTTCAAAAGGTGTACAATTGAAGTTAATAATATTATTGGTAGTAATTTCATGATGATTTCTTCTGGCTTTATGTTGTCAATCTTCTGTTGCTGATGTTATTCCTCCTTCAAAGTAGGTTTGGTTATTTTGTTGTTGATGGTTTCTTAAGCTTTATGGTGTCAATTTTCAATTCTCTTTCTTTTTTCAAAATAGGTTTAGTTTTGTTTGTTTATGGCTCACAGTTATTTTGTTGTTGATGGCGTCAATCTTTGATATTCTTTTTCAAAATAGGTTTAGTTTTTTATTTGTTTATAGAACACAGTTATTTCGTTATTCTATCAGAATAAAGTAAGTTGTTTTTTTTTCTTTTAATTTTCACTTTATCAACGGATGTGATCACTTCACAGTCCAAAACAATGTTACTTTATTGTTTTGTTTTAAGTTAAACAAAATTATTTAATTGCTCTATAATTCACAAACAAAGTAGTCAAAACAAAATTAATTTATTGTTTTGATTTACACGAACAAAGGTAAGTCTTCACTTTTTATTTTCACTCGGTCAAAGGGTATGACCACTTCAGAGTTCAAAACGATATTATTTTCTTGATTTGCTTTTAGTTAAACAAAATTGTTTTATTGCTTTATAATTCGCAACACAAAATAAAGTTTTATCCTTTTTCATTAAAACAAAATTAATTTATTGTTTTAAAATTCGTAGTCAAAAACAAAATTTGTTTATTGTTTTGATTTGCACGAACAAAGGTAAATTTTTATTTTCACTTTCACTTGGTCAAAGGATATGACCATTTTATTTTAATTATGATCAAAGGATATGACCATTTTATTTTAATTATGATCAAAGGATATGACCATTTTTTTATTTTAAGGGAGTTGATATTAATATACCAATCCCATCCTCGTCGCCAATTAAGTTTGTGTTCGTGTTATTGTCCAAAAAAAAAACAAGTTATTTTTGGTTTTATAACATTTTATTGAGCACTGAATTATCACTAAGTAATACTTTATCAGAACTAAACTTTATTTTGTAAATTCTTATACTTATAACTTAAACTGTTGAGAACTAAAAATGCTTAATAAAGGAAAATAAATAAAACAAAGAAAACAAAATTAGTGAGCATTTTGTTTTCCGGTTAGTGTGGCATGTGTAAGTAAAACTGTGTAGTTTGTAAATTTAACTATTAAGAATTTTTAAGTAAATTATTTTGGGTTATTTTAAACTGTGTAGTGTGCACTTTTAATTATTAAGAATTTTGTCTGCAAATTATTTTGGGTTATTTTAAACTGTGTAGTGTGCACTTTTAATTATTAAGAAATTTGTCTGTTTAAAAGTGTATGCATGAGAATGTATATGTACATATGTATGTATATACGTATGTACATATGTGTGTATTATATTATATTTTTATTGTGTGTTATCGTAACTGTTAATATCAGCTGATTTCTACTAAATTGTCAAATTATTTTTAATTTCTTTTTCCACTTTATACCCAGCAAACATTAAATACATTGTTTGAAACAAATAGTTTGTTAAAATAAATTTTTATTTTATTTGAGTATTAATTCGGATAATATAGAATTAATTTATAATATCCTCGCCATTTGGTAATTGTTCTCATTATATATCGTAAGATTAAATCCAAACGGACGTAACTACACTTTTATTTTTTTACAACAGAAGCAAAAAATAAAAATTTATATCTTAGTTCAAAAGCACCGTTAACACCGTAGCTTATAATCTCAGGGAATACATGCGTTTGTATGTTTTTTTACGTCGTTTTGCAATTAAAAATACATGAACTTGCGGTTACCTCTGTTTGAATTTCTTTAATAAAGTCGGCACTTTTGATCGCAGGAATCTAAAATTTTGCGTGAACGTCCGTTTGCATATAAGGTGACGATATGTACCCCTTTATTGAATCCGAAACTATATTTAGAATGTTACGAAATGGATTTTTCTGGTGTTTTAATTCGTTTTTGAACTGCTTTGAAAGAAGTGCATGTGTTGTTCTTTAAGAAGTACTTATACTTTTTTAGTTCCACATTTGAAAAATGTTTAAAATTTTTATAAATAAATATATGGGCATTTCCAGAAAAATTAAACTTTTGTCGCCTCCCTCGCCATTCACTTAAGCTGGTTTTTTCAAATGAAAAACTTAATGTTTTTTTTTACTTATTTATATTTTTGCGTAGAACATAATTAGCTCTAAATTAAGTAAAAGAAAAGGGAAACAAAACTTTAGTTTTTCTTTGACAAAAAAAACAACCTTTAGTGCTTGGCAACGGACGTAACAAAAGTTGACTTTTTCTGGAATTACCCATATAGATACCCCATTTGAGAAACCATTTGCTATTCTTCTTCAGAAAGGTATATTTGAACACAATTCGCAAGTCATCCTCTTAAATTATTATATTCTATATATGAAACCCGCATGTTTGTTGGCTATATGGTGCTTAAATGCTTGTGTGTGTTTTTAGCAATTTAAATTGCTTATAACTCCTAAGATATTCAGCGGATTTTTCTAGTTCTTGCATAGTCCAGTTCTATGATTTAATCCAATCCAACGGTATACTTTCAGTGAAAATCTGCAACATATTTGGCGCGTACAAAATTTACAAAAATTGTACTTAAATATTAATATAAAATTTTCAAATGTAAACAATTTATTTATTTCCTTTTGTTTGCTTTTGTTAACCCTTTTATACCAACTACTCGTTAAATACAAACCCCCATATTCATAAAATTTAAAAAGAGTTCGAAATGTATTTTATTTCAAAATTTTCCTAGAAAATTTTCTTAAAATAGATTTCAAATACATTTTGTTTTTTTATGAATATGGGGGAAATATTTTAATTTCAACATTTGCCTCTACCATCTTCAACAGCAAGAAATCTATTTTAGCATCATCGTAAATATACATATGTACATATGGTTATATATTAGCATTATTTCGGTCAGCCATTCATATTATATGGTAACAAACATACGGCATTATGTATAATGAAAAATCGGCATGAAGTTAGCATAACTGACGAAATTGAACTTCATACAATTTGGCATTAAAAATCGGCGCATAATGTAGTTTTGACTCACGATTACATTCTAGCGCTGTTTTTACTGTAAATTTATATGACAAAACTCGTTAACACCATTTTCAATTTTACCACTTATGCTAAGTTCATGTCAGTTTTTCATTATACATAATGCTGATAGAAATTAAATTTAAATTGTATCTTTCACTTCTTTAGACACTCTTAAGTACGTATTGGCAATTAATTGTAATTATATAAAATATAATAGTGCGGATTATGTATCTATGTATATCGAAATTAAATTTGTTACTACGACAAATTGTCCTAGAATAAAGAAAAGTTTGGCAAGTTTTCTTTATCCTACGACAATTTGTCGTAGTCACAAATTCGACCTCGACATACCTTCATAATCCGGGTGAATGTCTTTCTACAATTTGTATTTTCGTTGGTATATTAAGATGGGGTAGTGAACGGGTTAATAAATATTTTTTATTTTCTTCTTTATATAGTTCTTGACAAATCAATAGAAAATACAAAAATATGCCTCTTGTTTTTGTTGTTTTAGATGTGAGCGTACTTGTTTAATATACTTTGAGTCACCTTAAAGTGTTCTCTAATTTGCTTAAGTATTTGACAGGCTTTTCGATACAACTTTATCGCTTTGCGTGACGTTTCTAACTTTAATAGAAAAGTGTAAAGCAAAAGGTGTATGACACAATGAAATTTTTGACAACACTCGTGCATTGCTCGTTTACCAAAAAAAGTAGTTGATAATTTTGCTATTTATTTTTTTGTTATAATAATAAAAGTCAATTATGTTATTTTACGATTTATTATAAATAAATAAATGGCACATACATATTTACCTCTTATTAAAACAGATTCAAACGCACGATATGTTTCGTTTGGCAATATAATAAACGAAAATTATTCCAGCTGATAATTTCAAAGCAAGCAAAAAGATGAGGGTTGCCGAACTTTTCGCTTCACGCTGCGTTAAAAGTGTTTAATGTAGCATGTTTCAAATCTGATTGTGATGGCTTATGCACTCATTTATTAAAGAAAACTTCAACATCCATCGGCCCTGCTCTTACCTTTATTTTCAATTTGTCGCTTCAGGAGTGCGAATTTATTAATAGGTGGAAGGGCGCAACAGTTTCTCCTATCTATAAAGAAGGTAAGAGAGACGATGTAAGTTGTTATAGGCCCATCTCTAAGTTATCATGTGTTTCGTATCCATGGTATAATTTGCCTGCCTCAGTTCATAAAGTGTTAATTCATGGATCGGAAGTAGTTGATCGCTGTCTAGTTTCCATAGGCGAGCTCTCTGAAGAAGCCCCTGAATCTTGTAACACGCGAAAAATGTCTCGTGTTGTCACTAACACTGATCTTTTGCATAGACTTCTTCTAAATTCCGACCCGTTGATTTATTCTTTACGTAAATTACAACAAAAGAAGAACCCCCATATGCAAAAAATATAAAGTGTGTTTGAAACATACGGTAAAACCGGTTTTTCTATGGAAATTTTGTTTTAACATACATTTCAAACACACTTTATTTTTTTTGCATATGGGGGGAAGTCTATGCTATCACCTGAGGCTTTACTTAGTTTTTAAAAATTATGTACAAATATTGTATTAAATTGCCGTTATAAAATTAATTTTTTTTTTTAATTAATAACTAACATTTTTGGTATATAAATTATTATAATATTATATTTAAAGACTTTTTTATCTTATTTTACCCTAATTGGCCCATAAATACCGTAAACATAAATATTCATATTAATTTTGATGACTATAACTGAGTAAACTACGTATGACCGCCTTCCTTAGAAACCTGAACCACTGTGGGATGTGGTAAAAGCATTTTATTTTGAGCAAACTTAGGGGCTATTCACATATTACGTAACGCTATTTCCGGAGTTTTTATACTCCCCACCCCCACAATCGTAACGCTTTTTAGAAAATTTTCAGTATAAGTTATCTAAACCGTAGCAAATGATACACGAAGTTGTCATATCGTAAAAAACTTACGATATGAAACACAGTATGTCATATCGTTTTTTTTAATATCGTAAAAAATCTTCACAAATAGCATCGCTGGTAGTAGCCTATGTTTGGTGTCGAACATGTCAAATATAGCACTTCTCTGTGGAAGTGTCCATATGTATCTTTAAAAAAAATTTTATGACTCTCCCAAGGCGATTTGGTACCAGGTGTCCTTATTAGCGTATCTGATCTCAGCTGACTTACCCCATCCGTCAAACTCCATATAAAATAGAATAAAACTTTTACCCCAACCGTCAACGTGCAAATAAAAAATACTCCCACAGCAAATTTGTATGCACGTTGTTGTAATGTTAAGGTGACTTGTATTAATACACTTTCCTATGTCCCATAAGACTGGATCAGGGTGAATTTATAAAATTAATTCGCCTTGGAAGCGATATGATCTTATAATTTTAATATTTCAAAGGTTTTGATTACATACCTCCTCCAATATTGCAATAGTTTGACGACAATCAGGCATGCGGGATGCAAAGGTTGATGTTGTTGGCGAATTATAATCATCTCGAGTTTCTTCCACAAACTCGGCAATACCAATAAGTGCGGGCGGCATTTTTTTACAAATTTAAAACACTACAGAGTGCCACGATAGGGTGTACGAAACAATTTACAAAGTATGTATTTTAAGACTTGTACGTAGATAAAAAAATCACGAAAGTGAGGACGTTGGAAAATATAAATATGTATATCACAAAAATTAGTTTGTTACAAAAAACACATCTGCCCAACTTTAGTTGCGGTTTTATTTATAATTTATACACGCTCACACTATTTATATACGAAGCACTCACGCACCAGTAATGACGAAAATCACAACCAATGAAATTGACGGGTATGTCTATGTTCGTAATATATTTGAGGTTCTTGCAATTATACAACTAGAAATTTGCAACAAAACAAAAATATTAAATTTTATGTTTTCTTTTTTGGATCATGTACAACACCAACAAAAAGTAACCACGAAGTTGGATGCACAGGAAAGTGTCAGACTAGGTTGTTGTTTTGTTTGTTTATCGATAAGATTTGTTATTGCTGTTTTTTTTTTTGTTTCTCACACTTTATTATATTCCATACGAGTTATTTACTTGTGTATGACAATTTATTGACAATAGGGAAAATCAGTAAACGCAGTTAAAATTCAATATCATGCTAATAAATGTATTCAACAAGAATAAAAAATTTTTAAATACACATGTGAATGCACATATTATTCATCTTTTTATTCATATTTACTTTAAAAATATACATTCATGTATGCATATGTACGTACTACGTATGTAGGTACATAGTATATCGCAAAGTATATACATATATAATTGATATTCCTAGGTAGGTATGAAGTCGTAATAAAACTTTTTTTGACCGGTCAAACAGACTTGAGAAAATATATTCATTAATTTTTGCACTGTGGAAAACAAAACATGTAAATAGTTTTTTCGATTATTGCTGACTTTTTTCAATTGATGTAAAATATTTATTTATTAAAATGTTTAATAGTAAAAACGAGGAGATTTAAGAAGGTATTAGGTATGTATGCACACATTACAATTGATTTATACTTCTGCGAGTTACTTGTGTTTGCGAAAAAAAATTATTTCTATTGCTGCTTTTGTTGTCGATGTAGTAGTTGTAGCAACACCCATTTTTTGCTACTTGAAACTTTTTTTATTTAAATAAAATACGCCAAAAAATTTTCATCTTTAAATTTGTTTTATTATTAAATCATTTTAACATTTGTTTTTTACCATTTCTTAGATATTTTTAATAGTTTTGTGCATTTCTTTTTGCTTAAACTTATTCTATCATCCACACTTCTTCTTATATTTCTTTTCAACCATTTTGAGGTTTTATATGGGCTTTATGTTTTACTATGTTTTAATTCGCTTTTTATTTGAAAAACTATATATTTTAGTTATTGCATTAGAACAACATTGAACAATTTTTCACCAGGGAACGAAGCCGATCGGCTAACAGCCGCCGCCGGTGATTTTTGGTGAGTCGCAGCCGCCGCTGACCTGTACGGCTAATTTTCGGCTTCGGCTAAGCCGCTTTTTTAAGAAAGCCCCTTTAAAAATAAAATCCCCTTTTTAATTCAACGGCAAAATATGTGCCTGCTTCTGCCATCAATGGTAACTTCAGAGATTTTGTTGACAGTAGGCATCTTTGAACCGAAAGTCAACGTTCAGACCATAGACAACTAACTAGACCCGTCACTATACAACAACATTACGAAGATTGTATGAAAGAGAAAGAAAATCTTATTTTCTAACGTGGTTTCTGATTGACTATCTCATTCATACAATCTTAGTAAAAACAAAAACAACATGTAAAACTGCATAACACATGAGAACAACCGTTTTTAGCTGTCAAAAGTGAGTATTCTGTTCCATATTCTGTGAATCAGACGATGCAAGTCTTATTGAACAGTTTCTTATTCAGCTATAAGAAAGACAGATATATGAATTCAAATTTCTCTGTAGCTCTCCCAGTTCAATAAGAAGCTGATCAATAAGACTTGCATCGTCTTAAGTTTAGACAATAAAAGACGACATATACACTAGCCGCCGACGAATAGATTTGTCGACAGCTGCCGCCGAGCTTTCTTCGGCGCAAGTCGACATTTAGCCGCCGCCGGTGCTATATATCGTCGCTCGCATGACCAACTAACGGAACTGACATTTACAAAATTTTACAGTAGAGCAGTTTTAATATTTTTGACCCTTTATTCCATTGTCCCTGTCGAAAGGTATGCATGATATTTTCAGTCTGCTTTTCTAATTATGTACTCTGACGTCTATTCTTCAATATTATTATGGCAAAATGGTATTATATTGGATTTTAATGCGATTTTTTGATTCCAAAATCTGCAGATACGTTGAAAATGTTATGGCGTTTTCTGAGATAGCGGTACTATATACAATCACATAATTTACACACAAGATGCGACATGCCTAAAGAAGTCCCATAGTGGTCCTAACTCAGTTTCGGAAAAAATGTCAGTTCCGTTAGTTGGTCATGCGAGCGACGATATGTCACCAGCCACCGCCGCCGACAAATCAGTGTCGGCTTCGTTCTATGTTAAAAACTTTAAAGCGCCATGGCAACTTATCAAACTTTTTGATCATTCAGAGATTTTTTTGAACGGATTAGTGCAAAAAACCTCACACGTATAGTTTGATGTGAGTTTGATGAAAAACAAACACTTTTGATTTTCACTACCGCCGATGAAGAAATTTGAAGCTAGTTTGATGCTTTCCCACGGATGTTTGCACATCAACTTATCAAATTCAAATTGGTAATATATTGTTTTGCTTAGCACATCAACTTATCAAATTCATATCATCAAACTTCATTTGAAAGTTGTTGTGAAAAAGAAAGAACATGTAATTTTTTGGGCGGAAATGTTGCATTATTTATTAAAATATTTTTTTTGAAAATTAGTTTTTTACTCCCTTTTTTAATTCCTTTTAACTCCTTTCCATATGCAGTTCGACGAGAGTTAAAATTTTGTGCGACATCCTTTTTTTAGCATTTGGGTTTTTTCGCTATATTTTTCAAGCAATATCTCGTACTAAGCATTTTTTTGAATTTATATTGCTATACTGCTTCGATTTAACTTGCCATAAAGCAGGCAAACCACGATAAACTTCAATAAATTCAATTTTGTTTATCTGTTTTTTTAAATAGTGCGTCTCCATAGAAATGATGTGGTCGCTGCGAAAACTAAACAAAAATGACATTTGAAGTAATTACACAGCCACACATCAAACAAGCTTCAAATTTCGTCATCGGCGGTAGTGAAAGTCAAAAGTGTTTTGTTTTTCATCAAACGCACAACAAGCTATACATGTGAGGTTTTTTGCACTAAACAGTCACAAAAATCTCTGTTTGATCAAACAGTTTGATAAGTTGCCATTCCGCTTAAAAGTTTGGACTAGACACGTGCACAGATACATCTGTTTATATCAGTTGCTGTGTGTTAATTATTACGAGTGAATATTGATAATAGCTGTTTTACACTATCGCACAAGCCGCTCGACTTCTGTAGAAAATGCAAACCTGATCTAATGAGTTTATAGAAAGTCTTAAAAAAGCAATAAGAACACATTATATCAGGGTTGCATTTTATGCAGAGGTCGAACAGCTTTTATAATAGTCTAAAAACAGCTTAAGTAATGTAGTGTTTCTGTTATTAGGTGGTATTGTTATATGCTGAAGTATAGTAGATATGAGTGGATACAGTGAGACTAAGAGAAACACATTTGTTTTCCTATGTTTCGCTCAAACGGATATTAATAGATACTGATGTCGTACAATAAGTAACTTATTGTATAAGCAGGCAAATTTGTTATGCAAAACGAAGTTTGTTCGCGATTGGTCGGCTATTTAAAACGAACATCAAAATAGACAACAAAAACAGCAATAACAAAGCACATCATTGTGCTGTACCTATCAACAAGCATTAACTCTTATTGTAAGCTAGCAATGAATTTACACATGAAGTGTATGTGATTGTGTTTTATATGTATGAAACATACGCACACACATTGTCTGTTGTACTAACAACTATCTTAAAATATCTGTGGTACAACAGATGTTTTAAAACAAAAAGCATGAAAATTTCTTATCCATTGCAAAATACTATGTTGCTCTTATTGTTTAGTACGCGTAGAATGTGTGCGTAGAGTAAAATCTACAATATCAGTTAATCTCATTCCATCATATATACGGCCATGTCACAGAGTTCAATTCTGTTCGGAAACGGAATTAGCTCCACCCTAATATGTCAAGCCCTAGCTGGAGCATACTGCAGCATAGTACCGCCGCCAACAGTATGGACACACCTGACAAATTTCCGTATTTTAGTTTTCTTTTTTAGACATCAGCTGCTACAAAATTGGGGAAGGTTGAATTTCCTTTTCGAAAGGAATTTAACTCTGTGACATGGCCGAAAGTAACAGGTTTGTATCTGTTACATCTGTTTTATAGCTGTTTTACGCTTTAAGCTGTTTTATAATATTATACAAGATGTTCGACTTCTGCACAAAATGCTACCCTGATATAATGTGTTGTTATTGATTTTTTAAAACTTTCCATAAACTCATTAGATCAGGGTTGCATTTTCTACAGAAGTCGAACGGCTTGTGAGATAGTGTAAAACGGCTATCAGCAATACTTTGTGTATAGTGGTGCACGTCTTTAGTTTGCACCACGGAACATAGACCAGCGCCGAGCGTTTTGTCGGCGGCGGTGGCTCTTGAGAAAATCGTCGGCGAGGGCTGAAATTCGAATTAAAGCATGGTACTTTGTTCATCATTTCGTGCGAAGTGCTATCAAAAGTCCATATAAAAAAATTTACACGAATTGCTCACGAAAAATTGTTGCAGAAGTAGTACTCTGTTTATTTTGTGAAAAACATATGAAATGTATCTACAAGATTTTGAGTCTACATGCGAAATAATATGAACACCACTTTTTTCGAGTGGAATTTACAACAAACACTTTGGGGTTTCTTTTAAAACGTGCTCAATTGCCTCATACTTTCAAGCGCAAGGCGAATTCATACTACGTGGCAGTACTAGGGCAACAATTACAACAATACAAAACAACGTGCATTTTTGTTTGTGTAAAAAACATTAAAAAATAAACGTGCATATTACTAATTTACCATTTCGAACACGGTTTAAAGTTCCAGGAGAACATGCAATGATTACCTGGCTTTCCATTTGACAAAAATTATAAATTTAGGTTGCTTTTACTTTCTTCAGTTTATTTTCATTTAATTTTTACAGCTGTTGCCAATGATGCAAATTTTTGTTTTTATGATGTTATGCGTTTAAGAGTATAAAAAGCTCATAAGTTGGCACTCTCGAAATGTTTGGACTTAAAATTGTGTTTTTTTGCGTTCCAGATGTTTTGAGCAACTTTTATAATTTGAGAGAGTAAATGTTGAGTTTACTCTCATTAGTCCAAACTTGTCCGAGGTTATCTGAAACACACCTATAATTTGCGTTATAGTCACAATCGCCAAATTTACTAAATTGTTTAGTTATTGAAGCCACAAATTATTTAAAAAGTTATTATGAAAGTTGTATTCCTCTCACCAACTCTTCACTAGAAGAAAATATTACTTTTAGTCTTTTGTACCAGGGATGAAATACCTTGTTATTAACTTTCGTATCTTTTGTAACTTTGAGGTTCGAATCAACTTTTTTGCTCATACTACAGCATGTGCTAGCACATATGTACATCGTGAAATACTTGAAAAATTAGTTTAAATACGTCGACATTTATTTATTTAAAAAAATTTCACTTACCTTTCTCCCATAAAAATATGTTCATTTGACAAGAATATAAAAAAACAATAAGAAAATCAATTTCGTAAATGTAATTTATTATTAGTAGTCGAAGCGACATGTATTTTATGTAAAATGTATTGTACAAATTATCTATTAGCATAGTTAATAAAACTTGAGTTTTTTATTTTCACATAAAAAATATTACCTATGCAAGCTTAGTTAATAATGCTTCTTATATTTTTTGTCTGTAGATAATTGTCGTCCTAAAAAAATTACACACTTAAAAAATTGGTAGCGATTTGATTTAGGCACGAATGGAGTCATCACACCAAAAATTAAATTTTCTCCTAACTTGACTTAGGCGGTTAAGGGTTGTGACCAGAGAATGACTAAGTGTCGTTTTAAGTACTCTTTGAGTATTGACTGTCAGACAACTATAAATGCGTACAATTAAAAATAAAAACCATACTCATACCCAAAAAGACTCTTCAAGTTTAAGCCGAATACGTATAAATACAAACAACCAACGATTATGTGCATACATATTCTTTAAATTACGCAGCACAAACGACTATAAGCAAAATTATACACAATCATACACACAAGTATAAAAATACTCTCAAGTATTTATTCGGATACACATAAGTATTTACAGGAGTATTTTATTTGCTGTTCAACAGATTGCATGACAGGGATGGCAAGTGCGATTTAATAATGCTTGACTGCTAAAAAAAATTTTTAACTACATATACATATATTTACTCGAAACATTTTATCGCTTTACAAATTACAAAATATTAGTTCCCTAGTACTATAATTACACAAATTAATATTGGTAAAGCTCACGCAACATTCGATAACTGTTTACTCGTTAAGTTGGTAAAATTTTCCATATATTTGTAAAATTTATTTTAAAAAATTTTGACAGCAAAATATATGGGAAATTTTACTAATTTAATGAGTAAACAGTCTCCGACTGTTGCGTGAACTCCACCATTGAATTTTTAAATAAAATATTCTAACAAAACTAGTTTTAAGTATTCTTATTAAGTTACACTGAAACTGATCTATTTAGCACCAAGGCTTGAAATACTGTCCCGATCCAACTCAGCAGAGCTGTCACTAGTCTAAGCTCACCACACTGGCAACTTGTCATTTATTCACGGCTATAGCTCGTCGGGCATGGTTGAGTGTTCGCTGCAGGCATAGACGAGGTTGTGGGCATTGATGAGTTGTGCCAGTGTGACCGACAAACCTATAAACAAGAAAAGAAAACGGCTTAAACTCGCGAACGACTTTAAGCTGTGGCAGTTAAGCTGTTGTTTAACTACCGGCTACCCTCCCACGCTTCACTAAACTCTTGAAACATTTTACCATGGTGATCACGTCTGCCATTTATCAGATTCGCCCCTAATTCAAAGTCGCTGTCATTCAATACTCACCCACCAGATCAATTGTTTATTCATCCATCATATAAAAGCTCATATTAATTTAACTCAAACAGGTGTTATTATTAATCCAAAGTAGTGATATAAAAGTATAAGCTTATGCCATGAAGGGCTATGACCTACTGTAATTCGCTAAGTTCGAACGTTGATACAATTAGAGCCTATACTGAAATTTGCTTAAATGTATTTGGTTTATGTTCCTATAATTCACAGTTTTTGTACTTTTGTTTTCTTATACTATTCAGTCCTTTTAAATTTCACTTAAATCTTAAAGTTAGTATGTGTTAGAGTAATATACGAGCTTATTATTTAATAGCCTTTTAGGCTCACGAAAATCCTAAATAAAACCGATACTTTATCTTACTTTTGAATTAAAATGAGCGTTCACTAGACAGCCACACTCACTGACCAGCAGTAACTTTACTTCAGGAGGTAAGACAAGAGTGGTTTTCCAACAGCGAGAGATAAGTAAAATAAAACTCTAAATGATTGATGAATCTAAATTGATTATTAGGCTAAGGTTCCTAACGTTATATTCAGAAAGAATTGGGTATGATTGATATTCCAAGGAACAAGGGAAATATTAACAGCAAGTTAATTTTTCACCGTACACAGCAGAACAGAGTAGCGCCACTTTCGGAAGCCGCTACACTTCCATCGTCAGTGCTCACGTGTATTTGCTATCACCACTTGTCAGGTGGATCTGTTGAATTTGATTTTAATTCTTATATATACAACTTTTTCGTGAAAATTGAATACGAGAATTAAATCACTCTCAAGCTGATATTAAAGTGCACTTTCCCACCGTTGCTATCGGTTTATTTTTCTTCATTCCTATTTTGATTGATTTAATTTGAAATGCGGAAATGGAATTGAAGTCGAAGCTAATCACCGAATACTAAACCGGAGATAGAATTGAATATTTTGAATTGAATAATTGAATTGAATATTTCAAGTGACGAAAAGTAATTGTAATTAGAAGGCTTGTATGGCGAATGATTCGGAAACGGAAGTTACGATTTGAAAATAAAAAGTAATATTCTAAACTTGTAACGAATTGTAGTCTCACACTGGAAGCTACAATCCAAACTGTCGCGCGTGATGGTGACTTGACACTGGCAGTCACAAACGTATACGTTAACCGAATTGTAATCCAACACTGGGGATTTTAAATTATAACTTTTGCGGAACTGTGATTTAACACTGGAAATCACAAGGACTGTTACCCGAAGAGTAATTCAGCACGGAGAATTGCTATCATAAATTAGCGCGAGAATGTAATTCAACACTGGGAATTACCTTGTAACTGTACCAAACTTAACCGCGCTGCAATCGTAATTTCCGACACCAGCCACAATTTAGAAATCGAAATTAAAGTTACGTTTTCCGAAAGCTTAACAATTTTGTAACTAAAATCGAAACCTCGATTTTCATTATAATTGTAACGTCCCGAATGAAATTCACGATTGTAGTACACACTCAATCACACCAACTGAATTAAAAAAATTACAACTTCAAAAAGCAAAAAAAAAACTTACAGCGCAAGCACAAACTAGTTTGAAAGTAAATCCTATTAAAGGTTTACCATCCAGAAGTAAAATATTAATTTTGAAAATAGATACAATTTTGAAATAATGATTTTAAGCACTGTTGAATTTGAACACTGTGAACTTATAATACACAATATTTAATCAATTACAATTTTGAACACCTGGGGCCGAATTACCGCATACGTGATCGAGTAAAATTGTTCGAAAATATTCTTTTTGGGATTACGGCATACGATAATCGAGTAGCGGCTGTTTAAATTCCACTCGTTAGCACTAGAGCGATCGAATACAATATTTTTTTTATTTTGCAAAAAATCATGGAACATTTCCTATAAACCTTATTACAGTTGGCCAATCGACTTGGTTGTTGTACTAGCTGCTAGAAACACAAAATTTTTCTTTAATGTATTAAATATTTTTAGTCGATTCAACAACCGGTATAATATAAACTTGGTACACTTTTTAAACATTTCCATACGTTAGCTATCGAATGCGGTAATCCATCCATTCGATACGTGACGAAATTTTATTCGATACGAAAGCCTACTCGATAACGAATGCGGTAATTCGGCCCCTGAAAAGGCCTATTAGTTCTAAAAAGCAATGATAATTTCGGGAGCGTAACACCCAAATTGAAAAATGAATCAAATCGAAAATTATGGTATAAAATCCGGGAATGGAATTTAGTTATAAGCCGAATTGAAATGAAAACCCGGGAATCGAACTACTAATCCCGAAGGGAAGGGTAATTGGAAATACGGATTTGAGCTCAGCTTTAATTTTACTCCAGGTGTACTTTTGCGACTGAAATAGGGAATTCTGGTTATCAACTTAATTTTAACCACCGATATCGAAACACTAATTTTGATGAATCAAAATTGTAATTAATCAATTAATCGATTAATCAAGAATCATGATTAATCAAAATGCTGAATAATCAAATAATTTTAAATTTAATTATTTAAAATGAGGATTATTTGATTAATCATGATTTTTCTTTTCAGTTCGCAACTTACTCTCGAAGTAGAAACAAGCATTAATTTGCCGTCGGTGAACAAAATAAACAATATACAAATAAATAATATTAATAAAAAGAGACATATATTCGCAACACCAAAGTATTAACTAACACCGTTTTGTTTAATACTTTACGTACCTATAAATTTATTATTGTTCTTTTCATAAAGTAAATAACAAATTCTTAAGCAAGCAGGCACACAAACAACAAATATATTTGGTACTCGTATGAGTACCAAAACAACAACAGTAACAAACAACATAAATGCCTACGTTACTGTTGTTGCTGCAGAATATGATAACCTAGGAACAAAAATTTAAACTTGCGTACACGGGTACGCTCAAATTCAATGTCTATGACAGACCGTAATATAAAAGTAAATTTTTTGAAACCAGCTTCACAGCAAAGCACATTTGCCAACAATATGAGCCAACCTCAAACCGAAAAAGAAAAAACGACAAAAAGTGTCCCCCTATAAACTGATTCAGAAAATCTAAAAATCCAAATGGGTATTGATCGTTATTTCAAAGTTGTAAATAATAAAAAAAGACAAAGAAGTCCAAGATCGAAAAACCTCGCTCCATTAGCGAAAATGCCCAAAGATGGTAAATCTGATGCGACGCTTTCGGAAAATCGCTTTTCAATTCTACAAAATGACGAAGACGAAATCACCATTGTCACGTCAAGTAAGCCGGCCCCAATATACTTAAGGGAGAAAAACTCAAATGAGGTAATTAAAAGGCTAGTACAATTAATCGGTGAAGAGGCGTTTTACGTAATCCCGATAAAACGCGGCGCGATTAATGAGTTTCGGAGTTTGAAACACAAATTAAAAATTGTTACACCTACCAACTGAAAAGTGCAAAAGGCCTCCAGGTAGTGATAAAAGGCATCGATTCATACGTGGATCCAGAAGAGGTAAAAGCGGGTCTATTAAATATTAATTTTAAAGTGAAAAATGTTACTAACAATAAAAATAGAGAGCGAGTCCCTCAACCACTATTTCGTGTGGAACTGGAACCAGGGGCCACGAAATTAAAAAAGAATGAAGTACACACCATTTATAGCTTAAGATATTTGCTGCACCAACAAGTTACCGTAGAGGAAACACACAAGCGAGCAGAGCCCATTCAATGCCTGAATTGCCAAGAATATGGCCACACCAAAACTTATTGCAAGTTACGCACCGTTTGTGACGTCTGTGGTGAACTATACAGCACTGTCAACTGCGATAAGCCAGAAGATGATTACAAAATTAAAAAGTGTAGCAATTGCCATCAAAATCACACTGCAAACTACAGGGGCTGCCCTGTCTATGTACATGTTAAGCAGTCTTTGTCTAACAGATGTAATAACACCTATGCTCAACCTATTACTTCCGACAATACAAATTATCACCAGTTGCGCCAACCAGCTACCAGCCGGCCTTCATACGCCAACATTTTTAAGGCTAACCAGCCCATAGCCCAAAACATACCAAACAGACAGTTCTCATACGCTAATGCTTTGAAGTCCAACCAGCCCACAGCTTAAAAACGGCCTATTGCCAACGAAAACAGTGGTTTCAATTTTGATCGAATTGAGGCTTCAATAGAAAATTTAATACAAACAGTAAATTTTTTTACAACCAACATGACCTGCATGATGCAGGAAGGGTTGAAAATAAAGTCTACATTATTGCAGGCTGCATTAAACAAACTATGAACTTAAAAATCTATTTCTGGAACGCAAACGGTATCCGCCAACATAAAAACGAATAAAATACTTCATGATGGTTAAACAAATTGATGTTTTTCTTAACTCTGAGACTCATCTGACGGCTAGAAGCTTTTTTAAAATCAACGGATATACTCTCTACGACACAAAGGACCCTCAAGGTAGAGCTTGTGGTGGGTCGGGTATACTAATAAAATCGCGATTAAAACACTATTTAATGGGTGATCATTGTGAAGACTATCTTCAAGCAACTAACATCTGCATTGAAGCTTTTCCTTAAAACCTGGTGATTTCATCAATTTACTCTCCTCCCAGGTACTCTATTACAGAAAATCAATATAATAGATTTTTTAATTCACTAGGCCCACGCTTTTTGGCCGCCGGTTATTACAACGCAAAGCACACGTTCTGGGGATCTCGCCTCATCACACCAAAGGGTCGAGTTTTGTTTGACACAATTTCAAAATGCGTTTGAATGTTATATCAAGTGGGCAGCCAACTTACTGGCCAACAGATACCTGATGTTATTGATTTTGGAGTGGTAAAGGGTTTGCCCAGTGAAATGATCCAAGTTGAAGCATCTTTAGAGATTTGTCTTCAGATCACTCACCAACTATTGTCACTATATATTCACATACAACTTCTTCACCCACTTGTGATTTAACGATGACAACCACACGTATAAATTGGTTGAAATACAAAAAGTATTTGAGTGCTCATTACACAGAAAATATTCCATTATAAACGCCTGCTTACATAGATGACTCTATTAGAATTTTTGAGGCAAACCTTAAGCAAGCTGCTCTAAATGCTACTACTACAAATCTTCAGGTGAGATATAATATAATTAATTCAGCAGATGTAGAACGGCTTTTATCCGAAAAAAGAAGAGTTCGTAGAGAATGGCTACGCTACAGATCCCCACAGCTAAAATCTAATCTGAAGGAATGTACTAAACAGCTGAAAACTCTACTAGAATATCAAAAAACCTCTTCTCTTCAAAAATTTCTGAATGGGTCGACGCAACACCTCAAGCAGACTACTCGCTATGGAGAGCAGCCCGAGGCCTCAAAAGACCTGTGATATATAAGCCTCCATTGCGAGCTTCAAATGGAGACTGGGCAAGAACTGACGCTGAAAAATGTACTCTGTTTGTAAACCACTTGCAGAAAGTATTTACTCCAAATACGTCTGATACTATAGTTGAGATGCCACCAGTCCTCGCTATACCAGATGCTACATAGAGGTTCAATATTCGTGAGATTGAACACTGTATTGCGGCCTTCAATTCAAAAAAAGCTCCAGGCGCTGATAAAATAAGCAATAAAATGCTCTTAGGGCTACCCTATACTGCAAAACGGATAATTCTATTTATCCTTAACAGTATTTTGCGCCTCAAATGCTATTCCGCAGAATAGAAGGTTTCGCTGATTACCATGATACTTAAAGAAGGAAAAGATCATACGAAGGTGGAAACCTATAGGCCTATAAGCCTATTGTCTAACATGTCAAAGCTATTTGAAAAGCTACTTATGAGTAAGCTAACACCCATACTGAATCGTACTGGATGCATTCCAGACCAGAAATTCGGTTTTAGGAGACAACATAGCACGATTGAACAAACACATAGACTCGTGAATGTGGTTAGAAAAACCTTTGAAGAAAAGAAATATTGTTCTGCGCTCTTCATCGATGTTTCTCAGGCATTTGATAAAGTATGGCACGAAGGTTTAATACATAAACTAAAGAAAACCTACCCGAAAATACCCTTAAGCTTTTAGAAAGCTACTTAATTGAGCGAAAATTCGTTGTTAAAGAAGGTAATTTTCTAAGCCCTCCGCAGCCGATTGATGCAGTAGTTACTCGGTCCTGTATTATATCTGATATATGCCTCTGACTTGCCGGTAAGCAGTAACATACACATATCAACCGATCCAACTCGATGAGTTGTCACTGGTTTTAACCTGCCAAACTGGTAACTTTGTAATTTGTGTGCGGCTATGGCTCGTCGGGCTTGGGCGTGATGCTCGTCGCAGGCAAAAACCAGGTTATGGGTACTGTTAGGTGCACCAGTGTAACCGACAGAAAAACTAAACAAAATAAAAAGGGGCTGAACGCGAAAATGATTCTGCAGAATACTAGTCAAAATGTTATTTGACTTATGGCAAACCCTCCCTCGTATCACTAAAAATTTAAATACAAATTCCTTGGTGAATCTGCTGACCGATTGTAGCAGTCAGCCCTAAAATCAAATCGCCTTCGCTCACTCAATACTCACCCGCCAGATCTATTATCTATTCATCCATTAAAAGAAAATTTTGTTTCAATTCAAATAAAAATGAAATTATTATTTATAAAAAGTTTGCTTATGCCAAGTATGGCTATGCAAAAAAATGCCCTAAGTTCGAACTTCTCTACAATGTTCACTAATCCTATCTCTTTGTACTAAAGTACGCTTAAATAATACACTGCATACGAGCAGTTCAAATACTTTAAGTTCACAAATTCATTTGTTTCAATTTTATTTTTTTTTTGCAAATAACTCTTAGGTTCACTATGTACTTATATAGGGTTAGTAATTTTGATTTAGAATGTTAAATTTCATTTAGTTTGAATTTGGACAACAAAAGCGTTTTTACTTTTAACTTGACCAGTCAAAATTAATCAAACCGATAAATTTTAAAAATTTTAAAATGAGTGAAACCGATTGTTCTAGATTCAGGACACGGGAAATTTTATTAAATTTTAATGATTTAGGTCAAAAAAGGATAAACTGATTATTATTACAATTTGAGGTAAATAGAAATTTGGACAAATTAAACGAAAATTCAACCGAGCTATTGTTTTGCACCAAATCGCGCTCAGCTCAAAGGCTCGCTACTTTTTTTGTTTGTCAGGGAGGTCTGAAGAACGGATGGGTAGGCCTAGGCGCCGGGGTTTATAGAGGGCCCAGTCCTAAACCGACCGCCAACCAACAGACACAACCGTGACGACCGCCCAAAACGGCCATGGCAAAATGAAATTTTATCTTATACTTGAATCAGCTGCTACCCAGGAGGTGATGAATGCGATAGCTGATTGATGTAGTGCGTTGCTGGCTGTAGGTGTTCCATGCCTGGTGTGATGTCGCGTTTTTTATTTGTTTCAGCTGGCTGATGTTGTGTAGATTTAACCGTTGTCTCCGCTTACTTCATACACTCACCGCCTGCTGTGCTTATACCTCACGATTGATACTCACTTATAGGTTATAATTTGTAACTGTTGGCTTTATTATCGCCCAAATGTTTAGTGTTGTAGGGTACTTACATAAATTTTTGTGTACCCACATCTGCTACCGTTAACTTTTACATAAAATGGCGGACGACCCGTTGGCTTAATATACTGTCTACCACCGCTATTTGGTTTCGAACACTTTTTCTTTTAACTTACTTTTGATCCTCTTATAGGCGGAGATGCAATTGGTCAAACGTTTTGGGTTGCTGCCGGTAAGTATATAATTTATTTTATTTTATATGTTTCTATAGATAGGTGTTTGGTTTCGGTTGGGCCTCCACCTTGTGTGTTGTTGGTGTACGTGATGGAGTATTTTTCGTGCAAGCGCCGTTGCGAGACGGTGGTATATTTTTAGGTGTTGCTGGGTAAGTATTTTATTTTCAGGTGTTATATGCAGTAACTACTTTTGTTATTCTCGGTGGTGTTAAAGAGGATTGTTTTTCCGTACAGGCGGGCAGCTAGTACAATTGGCAGACTACTGCGCCGCCGACGAGATTAGTGGCCCTGCGCTTTGATGGTGATTTTTGGTCCCGAACGACAGGCATCCAATTTAAGCTTTGATCACCCTAGCGTTTTCCTTTGTCTCGTTATGTTTAATTCCACAATTTAGGGCTGCGGACAACCTATACCGTTGGAAAACGTAGACCAAAGCTTGCGCGTGTGTCGGTGTTTTGAAATCGCCAGTAAAATCTATCGTAGATAAAAGTTTATTAGGGAATTTGCTTCAATACTTTTATTCTACGGAAATTCCATTTTCCACTTACCTTTTTCTTCAAAGTCTGTCACCAAAATTTAGATTTCTGCCTGGATGTATTGTGCTGCACTTTTCTTGGGCACTTACTCGTTCGGCTGCTGTTTGTTGAAAGGACGGAAATGAGCAATTTTCTTTGTCACATCGGCTCGGTCTATTTACACTCGCCCGCAAATCCACACACGGTTAATAAAGTTAGTCTTAATCCTTACTAATTTTAGCGTTTTTCTTCCCACGTCTTCATCTGACAACTCTCGCTCTCATCCCTCTGGCGGTTTTACATTAATTTAACCAGTAATGCCAAATTTATATTGTGCGTGAACTTACACCCCTTGTTTACACCAGCACACCATGTCCACATGGTGCAGTCTTCATGCGAAATAATATGAGCACCACTTTTTTCGTATGGAATTTACAACAAAAACATTGGGTTTTTTGAAAAAACTAATGTTGATCAACATTTTTCCCAAATTTGAACAGAGTACTTAGCTTTAAGCTAAAAATCGTGCTAAACCCCATTTTAATATGAATTTTAAGTTTGCTTAAAATTTTTTTTATTAAATTTATTATTAGAGGTATTCTCTCAATTTTATTTTAAAAAAGTTTTCTTTGTTAAAAAGTTAAATAGATTCATATCGAATATAAATTCTTTGTTTTGTTTTGTATAAGTTTATAAGCCTACTGCGCTTATTCTATTGGGATTTTAAAAAAATCTATTGTAAATTCTCAAATGATTTTTAAAAGTCTGTGCATAAGATAAGAGGTGAAATTTTCCAAAAGTAAGGTTGACGTCTACTGATGATTTGGTAAGGAACCAATGAAATACAGGCATATAGACATGCTTAACTGGAAACAAATAAAACTTTCTTATAATAAAACTTACATATATTATATAATCACCTATAAATTCGTTTTCTTTTTCGTATTCGTATGCACTTAAATAACCCTAAAATATCCCTAAATACAATTTTTGCACCCTACATTTAAAATTAAACCCTAAATTTAGGGTGAAAATCCCTAACTTGGTAACACTGCTGTGTTGCCCTACGCACTAAAATATGCTACACTACACAGATACAAACAAAAGTAAGGTGGACTTATCTTCACGCTGAGATGTTATCCGCGGTGAGAGAGTTTGCTGCGACCTAAAGTGCCGAATTGCTGTATGCTCCTCTGGTGTAGTAGTGCCTGTGTTTTGAGGCGGCTATCTCACCGACGGTGAGTTGCACAGCTCCCACACTGTATGGGTGATATGGTGTAATGTTACCTGTAGGCAGGTTTTTAGCCCTTGTACTCATATGTGTGTGGGCTGACACACAATTGCTGTTGGGAAGCGTTTTCACGCGAGCTGTTGCACAACTTGTGTGCCCGGTTGGTGTTAATACCAGTGGAGCTATAAATAGACGCTCGTCTAAAAAAAATTTTAGGATTTGCGTCGATCGAACTTTCACTCCTGCGTGTGACGGCTTCATTGGCGTAGATAGACCTTTCTGAGGGGGCAATGCAAGCAATTACGTTATAAATATGCTAAAAGCGTTACTAGCAAAGAAATAAAATAGCTGAAAATTATTTAGTAGATACTCTCAACTAATTTCTGTTATTTTATTTTGAGAATGGGAACGTTTTCTGCGTTTTGTGAGAAATAATAAAAATTCAGTTAAAAGTTGTCAATGTATGACCATCGATGTGATGTCCAAAAGTTTATAACGACCCTTAACCGCAAGAAAATCGGAATCCACAATTTCTAAATTTTATATTAAATGCATACTTCTTTTATTTTAAAACGTAATATTTCTTTAATATTGAGTAAATAATACTATTTGCTTTGATTTATGTATATGAAATGCCTTAGGTTTTATTGAATTACTTTTAAGATAACGTATGCTTGTTTGGATACGATTTTTTGATTCATGACACATATTTTTCGTAAAGAAGTTAGTCAAGGCTAATTTAGCGACAAGTCACAATTTTCGCGACGAGTGTTATCAATTTCAATTTTGCAGTTCTCTACTTGAAACAAAGAATTTTATATTTTGGTGGGATTATTTCAAATTAATTTGGCTTTGAGTCCAAACGATTTTATTGCGCAAAAAATAAAATCGTAACGTGATATTCAGAAAGAATTAGACAGCATAATTATTCTAAGGAACCAGGGGAAATTTTCCGAAGACAACGTTGTTCTGTTCTGCCGTGTATGTTGAGAATTTTCTTTTGAATAATACCTACATAAAAAAATATGTAAAAAATAATTGAAATATAATTCTATGTAAAATAAGCAAAATCATTCAAAAAGGTTGTCAATTTACAACGAAAAGCTTTAAATTTGCTAATGCATTTTGTAGGATAATTAGGAATGATATAGTATGATATGTATACTATACACTGAAAAAAGTTCACTTCAGCCATTGTTCATATAACGGTACATTTGTGTTTTTTGATGTATGTGCACATATTTACTTCTATTTAAAGCACCATCCAAAGCTTCCGGAACAAAGGCGATGAAACATTGGGAACAAAAATGGAATAAATTTTTTTTATTTGCATCTAAAGTAAAGAAAAAATCTTATCATAAATAGCCTAAATAATAAAACACAAAATATATGATTTTTTGTTTCACCAGATTTAGGTCCATTATGGCTTAAAATTTTTATAATCGAATGGACATTCAATGAAATTATAAAACTATGGATTTTTGTATTATTTGTAGTACAAAACAACTTCCGAAAAGGCAACAATTGGTGATGAACTTTAAAAATTTCATAGAATTTAAACTGTTATCCACTCTAACTTGGTCGCCTTTTATTCGATCAGAGCCACTATTTGACGCGTAATTTAGTAGCCTTTCAAATAATATATAATTCATTTTAAACGAACCAGCCTTTGATTCTGAATGACGCTTTAACAAAAAGTATACACCGAAAAACGAAAATTAGCCGTTATATTATGCACAATGGGCGAAGTGAAATTTTTTATTCCTTTTTTGTGTTTAGCACATCATAATTATTCTAAAAAAATGCTTTAGAAAATTAAAAACTTCAAAAAATAAAACTTTGTAAAGTAATGTTATTAAAAATAATCGATTTTTAGTGGTATTGTTAGTTAGGAAAATCCATAAACGGATTAAAATTTAAATTTTTCCTCGTGTTGAATAAATCCTGGATGTTGTGCGCTGCGAAGTCTCATGCCAGCTTCCTCGTCAAAGTCCAAAATCAGAAAGGTGGAAATCAAAATTTTTTTCTTTCATGTCAATCATGGTAGAATAATATAACAGGTAGCCGCATAACTAATACTAATGTACATTTGGGGTACGAAATGTCAAACATTAATAGAGAGGGTATGTGTGTGTTTGTAGAACTTAAGCAGCAAATATACGTGTGGTATTGTGTGTGCAACGTAGTTATTTCACATATACACAAGATTTTATAGTTCGTACCATGAGAAAAGCAAATAAAAAACTAATCAGCTGGCGTTCCAGGGCTACCTTGTATATTATTCCTCCATGAAGTCAATATGACAATTCATCTGACTTGCGCCCAACTTCGTTAACACAGTTCATTAATTAGTAATAAACTGTGTTTACGAAACTTAAGGCCATGTCAGATAAAACTTTTGCTTCGCGTTGCGTTACAGATTCGCTTTGACATCTAAGATGAAATGTACATACTTATACGAAACATGCTACATAAAGCACTTTTAACGCAGCGTGAAGCGAAAAGTTCGGCAACTCTCATCTTTTTGCTTGCTTTGACAATCATCTGGAATAATTTTCTTTTATTATATTGCCAAACGAAACATATTGCGCGTTTGAATCTGTTTTAATAAGAGGTAAATATGTATGTGGCATTTATTTATTTATAATAAATCGTAAAATAACATAATTGACTTTTATTTTTATAAAAAAAATATATATACATAAATAGCAAAATTATCAACTACTTTTTTGGTAAACGATCAATGCGCGAGTGTTGTCAAAGTTTTCATTGTGTCATACACCTTTTGCTTTACACTTTTCTATCAAAGTTAGAAACGTCACGCAAAGCGACAAAGTTGTATCTGACACGTCCTTTAGGGCTTTGCAAATTAGCGCCTTTTCCGTTTTTAGGCCATCTGGCAACTACTAGGTCCTTTAATGTGCGCATGGTTGTACAATTGCTGCGTACACACTAATATTTGCTAATATGATAAAAATTGCATACGGTAGCTTCGTCGGTAGCGGTTTATGCTTTCAAATCCTTCGCGTGGAATACTCCGAGTTTCTTTCCTTGCAGGCTCTCTACTTCGTATAAGATATTTCCCACTAGCTTAGCTATCCTGCACTTGATAAATATTCTGCAAAGTTTTGAAAGGTTAGACAGGGGAAAATTCCTCCGGAATACTTCTTGTCCTACTTTAAATTTTGTTTCTCTACTTCTCACGTTGTAGCGCTTGGCGTTGGACTCGTAGCTTTTGTACAGTGCGTTTCTCACATTGTCTCTGATTAGCTCGACGAATTAATTTTTGTTCTCTGTCCTGTTTTCTGAGTCTTCCAGCAAGTTAAGCTTCCTAGATAATTTATAAGCTGACGCATGGGTGATCATGTTTGTGCTGAATAATAAAAACTATGGTGTAACGCCGGTCGCTGAATGCATTGCCGATCTTAGGGTACATTCAATTTCACACAAGTGGACATCCCAGTCGACTTGGCTGGTTTCCAAATAAACCCTGATAGCTGCTAACACGGATGCGTTCAGATGCGTTAGCTTGTGGCGCGTAGCTGGCTGTTTTCATGTACTGAATCCCGAATGTGTCTAACATCTCAGTTAAGTCTTTCCTTACGAATTGTTGCCCATTGTCGGAAATCAATGTTTCAGGACATCCGAACTTGTAAAAAATTTCTTGCACCAAAAAGTTTATAACGTTCTTTGTGTTCGCCTTCGCCATCACTTTCAAGAAAACGAACTTCGAGAACTAGTCAACCACTATGAAGATAAAACAATTTCCTTTCTTCGATCTCACGTAAGATCGCAAAACGTCGATGTATATCCGCTGGAATGGCCTACTAGCATCAGGCTATTGTCCCATAGGCGGTTTTAACACTCTATTTGCTGGTTTACACTCCTTGCAGCTGTCGCAGTTGCTTATATGTTCACCTATTTGTATGTTCATGTGTGATCAGTAATACCATTCGCGTACCCGTCGTATTGTTTTACCCACACCTGCGTGTGCTGCTGCCTGTGGACTGTGAGCTTGCGCTATTATTTCCTCCGTAAGGCTTGACGGTACCCAAAGTTTCCATTCGTGTTCCTCTCGTGTTAAATCTCCGTCGTGACATTGCGTTCTTTTGTAAACTAGACCGTCTATAATCTTGATATCGGTAAAAGTCTCTTTATTTCCTTCGATCGTCTCCTGCATCTGCGTGTCTAAACCGTCCATGTCGTATCTGGATAACGTGTCTGGCTTTATGGTTTGGGTTCCTTTGCGGTGTTTGATCGTAAATGAATAAGATTGCTGCGACATCAACCATTTCAGGCTCGAATGGTCGGTGATTATCACGAACTCCATTAACTCCACCTAAGGTCTAAATCTCTGTACTGCTGACACGACTGCGAGGCATTCCCGCTCCGTTACGGAATAATTCTTTTGAGCCGACGACATTTTCTTCGAAATATACGCTATGTTATGTTCTGCCCCTTCCTCATCCTCCTGAAATAATACCGCGCCTATTCCCACATTCGACGCATCGTACTGTATAAAAAAGCTTTTGTTAAAGTCGGGGTGAACCAGCACAGGGCTAGCAGTCAATCGTAGCTTCAATTTATCAAAAGCTGCAATTTATCCTATCTAGTTCCCCATACATCAGCTGCAGTACCGGGTGCGATACAGGGTAATGTTTTTCCTTAACAGGGACTGCATTTCCGATGTCTATCTGGTGTACTTCTATGGATGTCTTCCCCAAGCTGTTGCGTGTGAAACAAGGGAAAAATTCGATGATATTTTCTAAACGTTGTTGCTGCCGCGTGTCTAAATTGTGCATCCTTGGAAACGAGCTATCTATAGGGTAATCCATGTTGACTCCTTGAGTTGACATAATAAATTAAATTTCTTCATGAAATCGAGGCCGAGAAATAGAGGTAGTTTCAGAGAAGGCACGAGAAAAAATTCTATCTTTTTTCGAGTTTCATCAAAGGTGATGTTTACTCTAATACGTCCGATTATGGGATTGAGTCTTCCATCAGCAGTCCTAATTTCCGAGTGAAATGGGTGTACTATAATTTGGGATTTTTCTAGAAAATCG
The DNA here is from genome assembly GCA_956483635.1 of Panzeria rudis. Classification (NCBI taxonomy): domain Eukaryota; kingdom Metazoa; phylum Arthropoda; class Insecta; order Diptera; family Tachinidae; genus Panzeria; species Panzeria rudis. Next base: position 84,805,222 of record OY101450.1, read on the forward strand.
AGGCAATCTTTCCCAAGGCACGTCACTGTATCTCCGCTATCAAGCAAAGCTTGAATCGGTATGCCATTAATTTCAATAGTCGTATGAATCCTGGTATCCGGACCTTCGTAAATGCTCGCTTTTGAAATCTCGAATTGGGTTTGTTTTCTAATTTTGTATCTTTCTCGCGTTTTGCATATTTTCTCAGATGGTTCAAAAATTCTCTTACGTGCGCCTTTGTATTCCTGTAAACGGGTTTCATAAGTTTTGTGTGTACTCTCATTGCGTTTTGGTTCCTCTTTCAGTTCCTTTTTTATGGTTTCTTTCGATGTTAAAATTTGATAAATCCTAGCCGGTGAAGTTTCCTCAGTGGTATGACATTCTGGTGTTTCGGTTGTAACTTCGGAAAAATTTATTGTTGTTTTGGGATTCGGTTCATGGAACCCGTGTCCATCCCTGCTCGACTCGCGTTCGGCTTTCGGTTTCCCTGACATGTGGGGCAACGTGGTGTGACTGTATCCTCCCTTCCACATTTGTAACAAAACAGCCTACGATTTTCTTCCAGGCAATCAAAAAATGTGTGCCCTTCTGTCTGGCAATTTCAACAAATCAATTTCTTCCCAGTGCAATCGCATAAATGTCTGGTGTATCTTCATCTTCATGTATGTATTCTAATTCGTGAACTACTCTTGGCGGGACTCTACTGTTACATTGCCTTTGACTGTTAATCAAGTTCTCAGCCCTCCGACATTCCCTCACGAATTGTGATAAGGTACTAGCGGGTACCGAAAACAGAAGTTGTGCCATCGAAGCCTTTAAATTACTACGCATGATGGTTACTAAGTCTCTTTCTCCAATAGGCCTTCTCAATTGATTCCTGAGTTTCAAAACCGAGTTATAAAAATCGTTAAACGATTCCATATTTTGTTGACGCCTGTCTAAAGTTCTTTTCTGAATATCAAAATCGCAATCGTATTTTTTTAATTGGCTTATTAGAGCTGCTTTCAAATTTCTCCAACGTGAAACATTATTAAACCTCCGATGATCCCAAAACCATTCGCGTGCTGGTCCGCTTAATAGGTGGTGGAATGAACGAATGACTTCCTGCCATTCACAACCATAGTCCGCTTGTAGTATTTCAACTCGGAAAACAAAATCTTCTATACTAGTGGTCCTATTTGTACCGTCGAACATAATGCCCCATTTGTCAGCGCAGACATTTAAATTATAAGTGTATGGGCTACGAGATGCTGAGAATTGTACTGAATACGGACTACCTGGACGAAAAACTAATTCGGGATTATCGTTACTGTTCGGGGGGTTGAAATTATCTCTAGCTGTATTAAAAGCTCTATTTCTAGTCCTGTTATAATTCCGGTTGGGGTTGTTGTTTCTTCCTTGGTTCGAATAGTTAGCTAAATTGTCGCTAATCGGGTTCTGCCATTGCTGCCGCTGTAATTGCGGTACTGTATCATTCCGTCGCGAAAACGGCGGCTGTGAAAAATCGGGAAATTCAAAATTATTGGCTGGTGGAGGTGGCGATATGTTGTCTTGTGGTTGTCGTAGCTGCGCGTCCACCGTTCGCTGTATCAACCTGGGCATTAAATCTAACAAGCGATTTTCAAAATTCCTTAAATAATCTTGTGTGATGGGTGTTTCTGCCTAGAAAGGCTTCTCGGGCTCCCTCGTACTAATGCTGCTGTATTCGGGAGTAACGATCGAATATTCGCTTGCTCCACTTTTCTCCATAATGTCACTCACCTGAGGTACACTTGGTGGTGTATCCATGCTACCGCTTCTCGATACTGCTCCTGTATTCTCCAAAATCCGTGTATCCATCGCTGTAGCGCTGGTTGTAGCCATGGTGCTAGTATTGGCTATCGTCGTAGTAGTCGCGGTATTCGTGGTAGTAAAAGTAAACGTAGCGGTTGTAGTAGTTGACGTTGTAATGGCCGTTGTTTATGTTTCTATATAAGCAGCTTCGTCCACTCTGGCATAAAAAACATGATTGATTATGGAGCTCATGTTTCAACTTTGATATTATAAACTTCTTATTCTTATGATTTGGAGTTTAATATAATATCTTTAGTTTTTCTATGCAATTTTTGGGTAAGGTTCCCTGACGATTTGCATCCCCAATGAAATGGCCATAGGAACTAGCTAATATCCCTCCATAATCAATTTCAATGTATTTTAATAAAAAGCACGTTAAAAATTAAAATTGATAATAATTTTGTTAGAAATAAAAAGTCGATTTTGGTTTGTCTTCGGTTCAGAACTCAAACTTTTACAGGCTAGTTCTGTTCTAATCCTTTTTTTAATGTTAAAATCCGGTGTATGATAAAAATAAGGTATATATTCGATACGCGAACACTGGGTTCAAATGCAGAAACTTTTTGAAACCAGTTTAAAAACTTTTATTGATAAGAAAATTGTTAAAGACTTTTTTGTTGTTGTATATATCGCTGCCGTATTCCAAGCAGATATATAAAATGATAAAAATTCAAGCACTAAATATTTTTGATCTAGGTGAGTGACTTAAGTAAAGATGAAAATAAAATTTGAGCTAAAAATGTTGACTATAGTTTGCAAATTTGATTAGGAAAATCAGCTAGCCACTTTCATTTGGGATAAGAGTTCCTGTCGCAACAGAGTTCCACTATCAATTGATAATGTTAATGTCAAAGAGGATGAAATTTCCTCCTACCTACCCTCGTGGTCCTATTTAAAACGATTATAGCCTATTTCTTCTTATAGACTCCGATTTATCTATGTTTTGAATTTCATCAAAATCAGTTAGATAGTTTCGAAGAGGCAGAAATTACCCCCTACCACTCCTCGTGGTCCTATTTTCAAAAAAATGTATAGCCTATGTGCTTTTCTAGATTTAAATCTATTAATAATTTGAACACCCCTTCTGTTCCTGTTTTCTTAAAAGCCTATGTGCTTTTCAGATAGCTAGTTTCAAAGAGGAAGAAATTTTCCCCTATTTCCCCTCGGGGTAGTATTTTTGAAAAAATGTATAGCTCATGTCTTTTTAAGATTCAAATCTATCTATGTTTTAAATGTCAGCAAAATCGGATAGATACATAAATAGTTTCAAAGAGGAAGAAATTTCCCCTACCTTCCCTGGTTGTCCTGTTTTTGAAAAAAATTATAGCCTATGTCTTCCTTTAGGATCAGATCTATCTATGTTTTGAATTTCATCAAAATCGGATAAATAGTTTCAAAGACGATGAGATATCACCACCTCCCATCGTGGTCCTATTTTTGAAAAAAAAAGTGTAGCATATGCCTTTTTTAAAGTCATATCTATCTATGTTTTGAATTTCATCAAAATCAGTTAGATAGTTTCAAAGAGAAGGAAATTTCCCCCTACCCCCCTCGTAGTCCTATTTTTGAAAAAATGTACAGCCTATGTCTTTTAGACAGTTTCAAAGAGGACGACATTTTCACCCACCTCCCTTCGTGATCCTATTATTGATAAAAATGTATAGTATATGTGTTCTTTTAGACTCAGATGTATCTATGTTTTGAATTTTATCTAAATCGGATATAGTTTCAAAGAGGACGAAATTTCCCCCTACCTCCCCCCGGTGGCCTATTTTTCTAAAAATGTACAGCATATGTCTTTTTTAGACCCAGATCTGTCTAAGTTTTGAGTTTCATCAAAATCGGATAGATAGTTTCAAAGAGGACGAAATATCCCCCTACCTCCCCTCGTAGTCCTATTTGTTAAAAAATTTATAGCCTATGTCTTCTTTTAGACACGGATGTATCTATGTTTTGAATTTCATCCAAATCGGATAGATAGTTTCAAAGAGGACGAAATTTCCCTCTACCTCCCCTGGTGATCCTATTTTTGAAAAAATGTATATCCAATGTCTTCTTTTAAGCTCAGATCTATATATGTTTTGAATTTCATCAAAATCGATTGGATAGTTTCTGAGAGGCAGAAATGTGGGAGCTGCCACGCCAACTAATTTTTGTCTGACTATTTTCTCTAGAAAAATGCATAAAATTAATGCAAAATTGTTAGTGTTTTACCGCATTAGTTCCCATGATATGTCAAAGTATTTATTTGCTATATATGGGAGGTGCCACGCCTACTTGTCCAGTCCTTAATAAAATCTCTTTAAAAACATAATAGAAAGAGTTACTAACACGAATTATTAAGTATTTAGCTGCATTAGTTCCATAAATATCCTAAAATAAAAATTTCTTCTATATGGGAAGTGCCACACCCAATTATAGCATTTCAAACTTATATAGACTATGGCTCCATCCAGATCATCAGTAATATGCTGTGAAAATTTCAGCAAGATCGGTTTACTGGTTTAGGAGTTCATAGCTTTAAAACAAACAAACATACATGCATCCATACATACATACATACATACATACATACATACATACATACATACATACATACATACATACACACATACATACATACATACATACATACATACATACATACATACATACATACATACATACATACATACATACATACATACATACATACACACATACATACATACATACATACATACATAGATACATACATACATACATACATACATACATACATACATACATACATACATACATACATACATACATACATACATACATACATACATACATACATACATACATACATACATACATACATACATACATACATACATACATACATACATACATACATACATACATACATACATACATACATACATACATACATACATACATACATACATACATACATACATACATACATACATACATACATACATACATACATACATACATACATACATACATACATACATACATACATACATACATACATACATACATACATACATACATACATACATACATACATACATACATACATACATACATACATACATACATACATACATACATACATACATACATACATACATACATACATACATACATACATACATACATACATACATACATACATACATACATACATACATACATACATACATACATACATACATACATACATACATACATACATACATACATACATACATACATACATACATACATACATACATACATACATACATACATACATACATACATACATACATACATACATACATACATACATACATACATACATACATACATACATACATACATACATACATACATACATACATACATACATACATACATACATACATACATACATACATGCATACATACATACATACATACATACATACATACATACATACATACATACATACATACATACATACATACATACATACATACATACATACATACATACATACATACATACATACATACATACATACATACATACATACATACATACATACATACATACATACATACATACATACATACATACATACATATACATACATACATACATACATATACATACATACATACATACATATACATACATACATACATACATACATACATACATACATACATACATACATACATACATACATACATACATACATACATACATACATACATACATACATACATACATACATACATACATACATACATACATACATACATACATACATACATACATACATACATACATACATACATACATACAACATACATACATACATACATACATTCATACATACATTCATTCATACATACATACAAAAAAGAAACAAATATATATATTCACTTTTATCTATGTATATAGATAAATATTAGTTAGCAGAAACAGCTTCAGCTATCACTGCCACGAACCACTTATCCAAGACACACCCAGTATTTTTCTAATCAGTATTCGCCAGTATTTTTTCATTTTCAAAAAATTTTTGTTTTACCCCCCAAGCATTGATTTTTGTTATTCAAAGCATTGATGTGCATGGCGCGAATTAATAATCAATTGATTTTGGTGAGTAAAAAAATATGTTTTTCCGACGACTATGCGTCTCTTTTATTTCACTATATTTTTAAAACTAAAAACTATTTCATTATATCTGCTCTTATATATAGGTTACTAATTTCTATTATGACAAAGGTCACTTTCTTAATTATTAAATTTTATCTTATTTTTACAATATGTTCTTTCTTTTAAAATTAATATGTCTTATCTTAGGGTTCTTTGTAGTTGACCTTGAAGTGAAAGTGTATTTATCTTATGTTCACAATCTATACATTTTAAAGGTTTATTTATATTCCTTTATTTACTAACAATACATTCATTATCAAAGGTCACTTCTTCATTTATGAAAATACATTTGTTATCAAGAGTTTCTTCTTTTATTTGTGAAAATATACTTATTATCTTACTTTACTTATGGTGTGTATGAGGCTGACCTTAACTCCCTCCTATGTTAAACAAGATCGCCCCGATCTTTCCTAATTCGTTGTAATTCTATTTGATATGCTTTATTGAAATTATTGATTACTGATATACGTCTGTATTCTTTTATGCATGACATAATTTTTATTAAAAGGAAGATAATTAGCAATAGCGTCGTAAGAAAAAGTGTAGTATAAAAAATTGATCTGATGGGATGCTGTTCAAATGGAATGCTGAATTTTTTCATTGAGTCGATATTGCTAAATGCATTGTCTTTGTCTGATGTGAGTATATTCATGATTGCAAAGTCTTCGTCGTGGTTCATGTGTATTGCTTGTCTTATTTTATCGTGAAGGTTCCTATATGTCTTGTTGTCTATTTCAACAATATCTGTGAATGTGACTAAAGTTATACCTGTAGTAGTAACATTGTTGACTATGTGGTTTCCGTCTAGTAATATAAAACCTTCGTCGATTACAAGTAGTGCATTATTATATTCCTGTATGACGTTACATGTGCTTTTTCTATTATTCAGTAGTGGAAGTATACATGTATCTGTTTCGTTATTTGTTTGGCAAATATTTCTACCTAAAAAATTCTTGCATTGGTTTACCCGAACGTATTCTGTGTCACATAAGGCGATTTGGTCATCTGTCTGTATCTTCCCATGCCTAAAACTTATGGGCGTTATTTTGAAAAGCTTACAGTCTTTTTTTAGTATAGGGTATTTGTAAAGTTATGAATATTTCTCCTGTCCCTGTTGTGTATATGTCGGCGTATTCTAAAATGTTTATTATGGGGGCTGAAATTAGTTCATGTTGTATGACTTCTTCTAAGTCTTTCAAGTTTAAGGATTCTGTTAAGTATTCGCCATTTTTAGCGGCATTAATTGTCCTGACGAGTAATAATAATTCATCGTGTACCTGTTCAATGATGAGGTGATTTTCCATTGTCTGGCCTCGCATTGTTTCAACTAGTCTTTCGAATCTTGAGTTGACATGTCGTTGTTTTTCATTGTTATCTATTAATTTATTTATAGCTTTTTCCATATTGATGAAGTCGTCATGGTCTGGTGTTCCTGTAATAAATTTGAGTGCGGATCCCAGAAAGTTCAAAGCTCTTGAATGACGTTTATGTGCGTTGAGTTGTTCTGTTATTAATTCAATTTTTCTTATCCAGATGGTTTCTTGGGTAGTGGGTTCGTAGTTTGTCATGACAGTTTGTCTATATGGAGTAAGTATTCTTGTTATGTTGGTGACATGGAAGAGGTATGCGTATTCGTCAAATATATATACATCATCTGCCTTTGTTAGAATGTACTTCTTGCCTTGTAAGTTGCCTATTTCTATTTCTGCTTTGATTGCTTGTGCGACCACCGCGAGTAATATCAGGAAGAAATTCATCTTCGTTAATTGTGTAGTTCTTGATATTATCCTTGTGTACAGTTACACCCCTCGTAGTTAAGACAGTGTCCTCACGGTCTTCTTTCACGATGTATTTGATATATCTAGCGTCGTTCTTTTTTCTTATTCCTTTTATCTTCACTAGGATTTGTTCATTCGGTGAGAAGGTTCGGTGTTTGGTGCCTTGGTTCAAATTTTCCAATGTTTTTTCCGATGCTTTCTTTATTTTTTCGAATATATCACTCTTGTCGTACTTTATCCTGTTGAAAATGATATCTCTGGGTCTGAATCCTGTCACTGTATGGATTGTGTTATTTAATTCGCGTACTGTTTTATAGATTTAGTCTGCTATTGTTGTTGTGTTCTGTATTTTAAATATCCTGGCTAGTTCTGATATAGTGCTGTGGGCTCTCTCAACTTGTCCGTTCGATGTCGATCTATAAACTGGTGTTTCTATCTTTCTTATGCCGTATTTTGTACACATTGCTTTTATGGCTGGGGTCGACATACAGCGTTCGTTATCAGTCATTAGTCTTTTACAATCTGGGTAGTTGTTTGTGAGTATTTCTTCTATCTTGTCACTCATTCGTTCTTTTGAGTCAAGTTCTCTTAACGTTATGTATTTCGAAAATTTGTCAATAGCGACCAAGAAGGTTTTGTTTTCGTTGAAGTATATGTCCATATGTATATATTCACCTGGTTCTTTTGGTATGTCGGAATCTTTTAATGGTTCCCTTGTAGGTTGTCTCTCGTATTTTCCGAAAAGACATGCCACACATTTTTTGTTGTACGCCTTGCATTCTCTTTTTAAATTCGGCCAGTAATATTTCTCATAAATTTCCTTTACATTATTCCTATATCCCCGATGTGCTCAGTCGTGAGTCTCTTTTACGATTTCTATTTGTTTTTCTGAATTTATTATATCTTGTAATTTTGAAGGTGTATAAACAAATCTTATTCCATTAAATGTATTCTTTATTTTCTCACCATATGCATACAATGATTCAGCATTTGTGTGTATCGCGGTTACTTTTCCCGGTATGAGTATCTTTTTTAATTCTTCGATTAGGTTTTCTTCGTCAGTAAAATGTATCTTATGTCTTGTTTTGTTTGTGAATGTAGTGTATGTTATCGTATCATTGATGTTCGTATTAGGTATTAGTTCGATCTGAGTTGCATATGAATTGAATGGTTGTGACACTGTATCAAAGATTTCAGTGGGTGAGCTTTCGGCTGAGTGGACAGTACTAATTGTTGAAGAATTTATTTGCTGCCTTGAGAGGGCATCGGCTACAACATTTAAATGGCCGGGTTTGTACACTAGCTTTGCACCAAAGTCCTCGATTATATTCTTCCACCTCATTAATTTAGTGTTTGGGTTTTTCTCAGATGTTGCGAACGTTAGAGATTGATGATCAGTATAGATAGTTAAGTCGGCTACACCATAAATGTAGTTTCTTAATTTCTGTAATGACCATATTATTGCTAAGAGTTCTTTTTCGTTCGTGCTGTAATTTTCCTCTGTCTTGCTTAGAGTTCGTGATAAAAAATGTATCGGTTTCTTATTTTGACTGAGAACTGCCCCCAGTGCTACGTTGGAAGCGTCAGTTGTCAGTTCGAAAGGTTTAGAATAATCTGGTTGAAAAAGTTCTGTCTGTTCCCTCAAACAAGTTTTCAAGGTGTCTATGGCTCTTAACGCTTGTTCTTCGAGGTTTACAGTTGTGTTTTTACTCTGAATTTTTCCTACTTGTCCATTGTCTCTTAAGTGTACAGTCAAAGGTTTGGCTATGCTTGCGTAGGCCTTGATGAATTTCCTGTAATATCCAGTCATTCCAAGAAATCCTCTCAGGTCTTTCAGTGTTTTCGGGGTTGGATACTTATTTCGGGGTTAGTTGCAATTCGGTTATGTTTGATGATATGCCCTAGGTACTCCACTTCTGTTTGAAAGAACTTAGACTTTTCATCAGAAATTTTTAATGTGGTTTTGTTAAGTGCCGCAAATATTATTTTGATGTGTTGTATATGTTCCTTCAGCGAAGAAGAATATATGAGAACGTCATCAATATAGACGTATGCAAATTTTCCTACATAATCCCTTAGTATATCATCTACACATCTTTGAAAGATTGAAGGTGCATTTTTCAAACCAAAGGGCATACGGATAAACTCATATTTGCCACCGTTAACACAAAAGGCTGTTTTTTCCCTATCTTTCTCAGAGATTCTTATCTGGTGAAAACCTGATTCTAAATCTAAGGTAGTAAAATACTTAGCTTTGCCTAGATTTTGTATCGTCATGTTAACATCTGGGATAATGTATCTATCTGTGATTGTGTTACTATTTAATTTCTGGTAATCTATGACCATTCTTTTCTTTGGTTTCCCCTGTTCGTCCGTACCCTTTTTGGGGACTGTCCATATTGGAGAGTTGTATGGACTATTACTCTTTTGTATTATTCCTTCGTATAAAAGCTTTTTTATTTCTTTATTGACAAATTCGTTGTCAGCTATTGGGTATGGGTATTGTTTTGTCCATATTGGATCTTCGTTTCTTGTCCTAATAGTAGCTTCTATAGTAGTTGTGAAAGGTAGTGGTCCTATGCCATTATTCTCTTTCATCATTCTGTCTATTTCTTGCTTATATTTTTCTTCTCCTATAATGTAGTTCAACTTAGGCTGACTGTCACTACTCATGGTTGTTAAAGTCATGTCCCTAACGTTTACTTCAGCATTTAGTGTTCTTAATCCTTCTAATCCTAAAATCATGTCAAATGATTCAATGTTTTCTAATTCAAAAAATGTTATTTCCCTATTCATTAGTTTAATAATTCTTTTAGTATTTATCATCGAGTAACCGTGTATAGTTTTAATTTTTATTTGTTTTATTTTTATTCTAGGTGAGGAATCACACTTTGCACTTATATAATTATGGGTTGCGCCTGTGTCAATTAAAATTTCATTTTTTTTTTTTGATAAATCACTAGTTAATGTAAGGTAGGGCAGCCCATCTCTTAGTTTTAAATGGTCTAATCTTAAATTATTTACCGTTTGTTCCTGTTCTGGATACATGCTAGAGTTGTCTTCTTGTTGTGAGTGGTTGATCCGCTGTTGTTTGTTCGTGTAGTAGTTGCCGCTGTGTTCTCTTTTCCAAGGCTGGTTATTTGCAAAGGGTTGATTTTGGGAGTTGTATGGTGAATTGGTTTTCCTATGCTCCTGTACGATTTGCCTTGAGTCCGTTTCCATAGGGACGGGTTTTGGTTGTTGATAATTAGTTTGTTGATAATTAGTTTGTTGATTCTGATTTCTTGGAAACAGTGGTTTTTGTTGAATAAAATTGGGACGTCTATTATGTTGCGGATGGTGGTTGAGTTGTTGTTCCCTTTTTATATCATGATGGTTTCTGTGATTGTACCCGTAATCGTATGACAGCCGTAGGTTCTGGTGTTGGTTGTCATGTTCTATAGTCCTGGCTATAGCGTATGCATGTTCTAGGTCACCGAGGGTATTAGCATATAGGGTCGACCTTACGAATGCATTTGTGACGCCTGCGACAAATATACGTACCGCTTCATCTTTCGCATTCCTGGTCATAGCATCTATTGCGATTTGCTGTTCACCAGACATCGCAATTTTTGATGTGATGAGGTTGAGGGCTTGGTTTATCCTGTCGTGGTATTCTGACAGAGATGATCTATTCTGCGTAATTCTCCTCATTTCGTCCTGTAATACGTAGAGTGGGCGCATGTCCGCATACGTATAGTCCAATCTGTTGCGTATAGCTTCAAAATTAAATGGTGTGTTATTATTTATTAGTATGTCTGAAGCTTGACCTCTTATTTTCGATTTTATAATAGATAGAGCTTCTGAATATCGACTATGTGTCCTGAATTGATTGATGTCTTTCATTAATCTGGAAGCATCCTCTCTCCAAGCTCTATATTCAGATTGTTTCCCATCAAATGTTGGTAATGCTTTAAAAACTTCTAGGGAAATATCATTCGCGGAATTATATCTTGTTGATATATCCTCTAGTCTCTCTATAGGGGCTTGATCCAGCAGTGGATTGATTCTGATGTTGCTTATTTTTTCTGTTAGTGTTTGACAATAGCGTTCCATCTCGCTAAGTCTTGCTGTCAAGTTAACTAATTGTGTCTCATTAGTCGCCATTGCACGGTTTTCGTCGTATTTCACTTCTCTTTTTTGTTTTTTAAAATTAATCATTTATAATTCCTTTTTTATAAGGAATTTTCATACGTTATATTCCTTTTATAAGGAATTTTTATACACTATATTCCTTTTATAAGGAATTTTTATACACTATGTGTTTTTTATATTGGCCTTTTGCTGCATCAAAAGGATTCTTGTGGTCCGCTCCAAAAAGGTATGAATTTAATGATACCTCCTGGCAGGATCGCCAATTAATAATCAATTGATTTTGGTGAGTAAAAAATATGTTTTTCCGACGACTATGCGTCTCTTTTATTTCACTATATTTTTAAAACTAAAAACTATTTCATTATATCTGCTCTTATATATAGGTTACTAATTTCTATTATGACAAAGGTCACTTTCTTAATTATTAAATTTTATCTTATTTTTACAATATGTTCTTTCTTTTAAAATTAATATGTCTTATCTTAGGGTTCTTTGTAGTTGACCTTGAAGTGAAAGTGTATTTATCTTATGTTCACAATCTATACATTTTAAAGGTTTATGTATATTCCTTTATTTACTAACAATACATTCATTATCAAAGGTCACTTCTTCATTTATGAAAATACATTTGTTATCAAGAGTTTCTTCTTTTATTTGTGAAAATATACTTATTATCTTACTTTACTTATGGTGTGTATGAGGCTGACCTTAACTCGAGGAAATTTTCGAGGATAATGCCTGCCGAAAACTTCTGCAAGAAGCGGATAAATTGCTTGATCCTGAAATTTGCGAGCATGTTGGTCATTTGAAGTTACAGTCGTACGTTGCTGCTTTTAAAACAACGAATAAAATTGTACATGACTGTTTCTCCATGCAACGTGCAGATATTACCGATTTAGATGAGAACTTGAAAAAACTTCGCAAAGACCTAGAAAGTGCTGGAACATCTCAAACTCAAAAAATGCATATCATACTTGATCGCTTGAAAGAGGGCATTTCACTATTAAACAACGATGGTTTGGGTTTGTGGTCAGAACAGGCCGGTGAATCTGTTGAGATTTTTTAAAATTTTGGGAAATATTCAAAATAAATTTAATAAATGATTCGTCATATTCCAGCCGTTTAAAAAAGCGGTAGTTACTTTTTCATCACAGCATTTATAGAAACATGCCAGTTATTTTTCATTCCATTTCTACATACATTAATTTTGTAATGAAAAGTAAGTAATTTTGCAGTGGATTAGGCCTACAGGAGATACCACTTTAAAAAAGCGCCACGATATTTATCTCGTTAGATGGTATGGAAACAATATCGCTTAATTATAATGAAAAATTACGAAAAAGCTTTCCGTTTTTATTGGCATTTTAGGTCAACATGTTTGTACTTCAGGCGAGGTATGAGCAGATACATCGTGAAATAATAGAAAAATTAGTTTAAATACGTCGACATTTATTTATTTAAAAAAAGTTCACTTACCTTTCTCCCATAAAAATATTTTCATTTGACACGAATATAAAAAACAATAAGAAAATCGATTATTAGGCTAAGGTTCGTAACGTTATATTCAGAAAGAATTGGGCATGATTAATATTCCAAGGAACAAGGGAAAAATTAACATCAACTTAATTTTTCAACGTATACAGCAGAACAGAGTAGCGCCACTTTCGGAAGCCGCTACACTTCCATCGTCAGTGCTCACGTGTATTTGCTTATCACCACTTGTCAGGTGGCTCTGTTGAATGTGATTTTAATTCTTATATATACAACTTTTTCGTGAAAATTGAATACGAGAATTAAATCACTCTCAAACTGATATTAAAGTGCACTTTCCCAGCGTTGTCATCGGTTTATTTTTCTTCATTCCCATTTTTCTGATTTTTGTTCTACTCAAGACAAACTTTTTTGGTTTGATTTTATACTTAAGTATATATGAACATGTTAACATGTGAAAAGCTCAAGCCAGTAGCTAATTGTTTATTAATATGATTATTTCGAACGTATTTGCTTTGTGAATCTAAATTGATTATTAGGCTAAGGTTCGTAACGTTATATTCAGAAAGAATTGGGTATGATTAATATTCCAAGGGACAAATTAACATCAACTTAATTTTTCAACGTACACAGCAGAACAGAGTAGCGCCACTTTCGGAAGCCGCTACACTTCCATCGTCAGTGCTCACGTGTATTTGCTTATCACCACTTGTCAGGTGGCTCTGTTGAATGTGATTTTAATTCTTATATATACAACTTTTTCGTGAAAATTGAATACGAGAATTAAATCACTCTCAAGCTGATACTAAAGTGCACTTTCCCAGCGTTGCCATCGGTTTATTTTTCTTCATTGCCATTTTTCTGATTTTTGTTCTACTCAAGACAAATTTTTTGGTTTGATTTTATACTTAAGTATATATGAACATGTAAACATGTGAAAAGCTCAAGCCAGTAGCTAACTGTTTATTAATATGATTATTTCGAACGTATTTGCTTTGTGAATCTAAATTTTTCCCTTGTTCCTTGGAAATGCTTACATGTTCATATATACTTAAGTATAAAATCAAACCAAAAAAGGTTGTCTTGAGTAGAAGAAAAATCAAAAATGGGAATGAAGAAAAATAAACCGATGGAAACGCTGGGAAAGTGCACTTTAATATCAGCTTGAGAGTGATTTAATTCTCGTATTCAATTTTCACGAAAAAGTTGTATATATAAGAATTAAAATCACATTCAACAGAAACACCTGACAAGTGGTGATAAGCAAATACACGTGAGCAGTGACGATGGAAGTGTAGCGGCTTCCGAAAGTGGCGCTACTCTGTTCTGCTGTGTACGTTGAAAAATTAAGTTGATGTTAATTTTTCCCTTGTTCCTTGGAATATTAATCATGCCCAATTCTTTCTGAATACAACGTTACAAACCTTAGCCTAATAATCAATTTAGATTCACAAAGCAAATACGTTCGAAATAATCATATTAATAATAAGAAAATCAATTTCGAAAATGTAATTTATTATTAGTAGTCGAAGCGACATGGATTTTATGTAAAATGTATTGTACATATTACCTAGTAGCATAGTTAATAAAACTTAAGTTTTTTATTTTCACATAAAAAAATATTACCTATGCAAGCTTAGTTAATAATGCCTCTTATATTTTTTGTGTGTAGATAATTGTCGCTCAAAAAAAGTTACACACTTAAAAAATTGGTAGCGATTGATTTAGGCACGAATGGAGCCATCACACCAAAAATTAAATTTTCTCCTAACTCGACTTAGGCGGTTAAGGCCCAAGTTTATAGTCATTAGTTAATTATTAGTAAACTAAATGATAACTATTGTTTAACTAAAACTTCATATTGCAGTGTATTGTTTAACTAAAATTTTTAATATGGGTAAAGAATGGTACACCTATCAAATATAAATAAACAAGCAAAAATAAAGATATAAAGAATATTTCCCATCTTAAGGCGGCAATTAAAAAATTTTTAAGCACACAAGGCTAAAGGAACAAATAATTTTGTCGCTCGTAAAAGTATGCTATATGCATGTAATAATTTCCAAAACATGGTGTAATAATTATGCAGGTTCAACAAATACGAAAAAACTAGATAATGCTTGTCAAAAAAATACACGTGCTGGACGTTGCATATGTACAAAACTACCAGAACAAACAATAATCAGCTGACGTTATGCTGCCACATGTATACTTATTGCATCATGTTCCAAAGCATCTAACTAATTGTTAACGAATGGCATTTGACGGTTTAACTAATGGTAAACAAAGAAGTGTGAACAAAATGTCATTGGCTAAACTATTGTCATTAGCTAACTAATGACTGTGAATTTGGGCCTAAGGGTTGCGACCAGAGAATGACAAAAGTGTCGTTTTAAGTACTCTTTGAGTATTGGCTGTCAAACAACTATAAATGCGTACAATTAAAAACAAAAACCATACTCATACCCAAAAAGACTCTTCAAGTTTAAGCCGAATACGTATAAATACAAACAACCAACGATTATGTGCATACAGATTCTTTAAATTACGCAGCACAAACGACTATAAGCAAAATTATACACAATCACACAATCATACACACAAGTATAAAAATACTCTCAAGTATTTATTCGGATACACATAAGTATTTACAGGAGCATTTTATTTGCTGTTCAACAGATTGCATGACAGGGATGGCAAGTGCGATTTAATAATGCTTGACTGCTAAAAAAAATTTTTAACTACATATACATATATTTACTCGAAACATTTTATCACTTTACAAATTGCAAAATATTAGTTCCCTAGTACTATAATTACACAAATTAATATTGGTGGAGCTCACGCAACATTCGATAACTGTTTACTCGTTAAGTTGGTAAAATATTCCATATACATATTTGTAAAATTTATTTTAAAAAATTTTGACAGCAAAATATATGGGAAATTTTACTAATTTAATGAGTAAACAGTCTCCGACTGTTGCGTGAACTCCACCATTGAATTTTTAAATAAAATATTCTAACAAAACTAGTTTTAAGTATTCTTATTAAGTTACACTGAAACTGATCTATTTAGCACCAAGGCTTGAAGTACTGTCGCGATCCAACTCAGCAGAGCTGTCACTAGTCTAAGCCCACCATACTGGCAACTTGTCATTTATTCACGGCAGGGATGATAAATGAAAAAATGCATTTCGTACCAATGATCTTCTAAAATAGTACTTTTTCGGCTCAAATAGTAGTAAAACCTTTTTGAATTGTTGTAACCAAGTAAGCCACACGATTTTGATTGAGTTTATGTGCTTATTGTATCAAAGATCAAATATGGCTTTGTTTTCTAAAAATATTTTTGATAAATTCTTTTTCAAATAATGGTGCCAAAATCAAACAATTTAAATTTGAATTTATCTCAATGAAAGAAACTTCACTTCTTCCATATAACAGTGAACCTACTTACTAATTTCTTTATTCTTATAAACTTGAAATTTGTTTAAAAATTTTAAATTCTCCCACAATGGATAAACAAGCCATAACGCAAGATATTTTTCTATTAAAATTTGAAATCCGACGTTTCTGCAGTTTTCTTGAATAAATGCGTAAGTCGACTTACGTAGATTTTGAGTAATTAACGCGAAATAGCTCTATTTATTAGCGCTCTTTCCATGAGAGTAAAAATTTTCGGAATATCGTGGACTAGTCTCGATATTTTTACCTGTACAACAACCTGACTTCTATATTGATTCCATAAACTATCAGCAATAACGACTTAAGTATTCCTGTTTGAGGAAGGAGAGATGTTATTATCTAAACACATTTTTTATTTATTTATTTTACTAATTAAATGTTACTTATGTCAACATATGCGGTTATATTTGTCTGAAATTTTTGCACAAAGTTATTTTGGCAAATGTATGCCGAAAGTGTTAAAAAAATCAAAGATGTTCATACCGTGGGCACAATTTCAGAAATATTTTGTTTTTGCTCTACTGAAAAAATCAGTTTTAAGGCACACGCCTTTATTCAAGAAAACCAATGATTTGTTTATAGCTACTCTATCAGCATTGCTGTTGATATTTGGCCTTGAGCATTAACATTGGCGTAGGTAGGCCCTTATGGGGGTGCTAAGCCACCCCCCAGAAACGCTCTAGCCCCCTTAGAAATTCAAAATATTAGAGTAATTTTGATAGTATAAGCGAAATTTAGGGTCAAATATGGGCTTTAGCTCCCCCAGAAAAATTTCCAGCTACGCCAATGAGCATTAACAAGCAATATTATAAGCTGTGTTCTCAAGACCATCTGTTATGTATTCCCCTTAAATAAGTACACAAATCCATTCACGAAATAACCGCCTAAGTAGGCTTAAGAGAATTAAGTTAAGGACCAAAGTAGAGATAAGTTAATATTGAATAATCAATGGATACTACCCAACAAATTGGGAATTTTAAAAATAGTACCAAATGTGTCATCGTACTTTTTTGGTTTCAATAGTACCAAAAAAAGTACAATTGTACCAACTTTATCATCCCTGATTCACGGCTATGGCTCGTCGGGCATGGTTGGGTGTTCGTTGCAGGCATAGACGAGGTTGTGGGCATTGATTATGCTGACTTTAGACGACATGTTTTTTACATATGGCTTGTTATGCTGACTTTAGACGACATGTTTTTTACATGTGGCTTGTTAGGTGTGTGAGGCATATGTAACTTCGCATGTTTGTCAAAATTGTCAATTTACAGACGGTTTATAATATTTGCTTTCACACGTACATGTGCAATTACATCTGACATAACCTCTGAGTGTTCACAACAGCTTAGTCTTTGCACAATTTTCGTAAATATATAAAGCGCTCTTTGCTTTTTAATGTTTTTTCAGCCAAACCACACTTTTGATAATTTAATACAGCTGATGTCAGATACCTTGTCAGATGAAAATAGAACACGCTCTAATTGAAAATTTTTCATCTGACTTTGCTTCTGTAAATGTCATCTGACAAGGTTTCATATGTTTCACACGGCATGTATCACTTTTGCAGTGGGAAATTTGACATGTCAGATGTAAGATACATGTCGTCTAAAGTCAGCATTAGGTGTGTGAGACATATGTAACTTCGCATGTTTGTCAAAATTGTCAATTTACAGGCGATTTATAATATTTCCTTTCACACGTACATGTGCAATTACATCTGACATAACCTCTGAGTGTTCACAACAGCTGAGTTTTTGCACAATTTTCGTAAATATATAAAGTGCTCTTTGCTTTTTAATGTTTTTTCAGCCAAACCACACTTTTGATAATTTAATACAGCTGATGTCAGATGCCTTGTCAGATGAAAATAGAACACGCTCTAATTGAAAATTTTTCATCTGACTTTGCTTCTGTAAATGTCATCTGACAATGTTTCATATGTTTCACACGGCATGTATCACTTTTGCAGTGGGAAATTTGACAAGTCAGATGTAAAATACATGTCGTCTAAAGTCAGCATTAGTTGTGCCAGTGTGACCGACAAACCTATAAACAAGAAAACGGCTTAAACTCGCGAGCGACTTTAAGATATGGCAGTTAAGGTATTGTTTAACTACCGGCTACCCTCCCACGCTTCACTAAACTTTCGAAACATTTTGCCATGGTGATCACGTCTGTCATTTATCAGATTCACCCCTAATTCAAAGTCGCTGTCACTCAATACTCACCCACCAGATCTATTGTTTATTCATCCATCAAATAAAAGCTCATATTAATTCAACTCAAACAGGTGTTATTATTAATCCAAAGTAGTGATATAAAAGTATATGCTTATGCCATGAAGGGCTATGACCTATTGTAATTCGCTAAGTTCGAACGTTGTTGCAATTAGAGCCTATACTGAAATTTGCTTAAATGTATTTGGTTTATGTTCACAGTTTTTGTATTGTTGTTTTCTTAAACTATTCAGTCCTTTTAAATTTCACTTAAATCTTAAAGTTAGTATGTGTTAGAGTAATATACGAGCTTAGTATTTAATAGCCTTTTAGGCTCACGAAAATCCTGAATAAAACCGATACTTTATCTTACTTTTGAATTAAAATGAGCGTTCACTAGACAGCCACACTCACTGACCAGGAGTAACTTTACTTCAGGAGGTAAGACAAGAGTGGTTTTCCAAAAGCGAGAAATAAGTAAAAGAAAACTCTAAATCATTGATTTAATTTGAAATGCGGAAATGGAATTGAACTGAATGAATACTAAACAAGCAACAGAATTGAAGTAACGATCCTACTGATATTTCAAGTGACGAAAAGGAATTGTAATTAGAAGGCTTGGATGGCGAATGATTCGGAAACGGAAGTTACGATTCGAAAATAAAAAATAAGATTCTAAGCTTGTAATGAACTGTAGTCTCACACTGAAAGCTATAATCCGAACTATCGCGCGTGATGGTGACTTGACACTGGCAGTCACAAACGTATACTTTAACCGAATTTTAATCCAACACTGGGGATTTAAAATTATAACTTTTGCGGAACTGTGACTTAACACTGGAAATCACAAGGACTGTTACCCGAAGAGTAATTCAGCACGGGGAATTGCTATCATATATTAGCGCGAGAATGTAATTCAACACTGGGAATTACCTTGTAACTGTTGGAGGTTTGTAATTCAACACTGGGAATTACCTATACCGTCCTTCAACCGGTTACGTTACCAAACTTAACCGCGCTGCAATCGTAATTCTCGACACCAACCACAATTTAGAAATCGGAATTAAAGTTACGTTTTCCGAAAGCTTAACAATTTTGTAACTAAAATCGAAACGTCGATTTTCATTATAATTGTAACGTCCTGAATGAGATTCACGATTCTAGTACAAACTCAATCACACCAACTGAATTAAAACATTAAAACTTACCGCGCAAGCACGAACTAGTTTGAAATAAATCCCATTAAAGGTTTACCATCCAGAAGTAAAATATTAATTTTGAAAATAGATACAATTTTGAAATAATGATTTTAAACACTGTTGAATTTGAACACTGCGAACATACTTATAATACACAATATTTAATCAATTACAATTTTGAACATCTGAAAAGACCTATTAGTTCTAAAAAGCAATGATAATTTCGGGAGCGTAACACCCAAATTGAAAAAATGAACCAAATCGAAAATTATGGAATAAAATCCGGGAATGGAATTTGGTTATAAACCGAATTGAAATGAAAAACCGGGAATCGAACTACTAATCCCGAAGGGAAGGATAATTGGAAATACGGATTTGAGCTCAGCTTTAATTTTACTCCAGGTGTACTATTGCGATTGAAAAAAGGAATTCTGGTTATCAACAGAATTTAATTTTAACCACCGATATCGAAACACTAATTTTGCAAGAAGCTATAATTTCTTTTTTTGGATGGCAATCCGAAATGCCTGTGTACATCCTTAAAACTTGAATTTAAAAATCGCGACTGTAATACTGATTCACTAAGGACGCTATAATTTGAAAACTGAAATAGGATTCGTAAACTATGCCGTAAGCATAATTTAGAAACCGAGACTTGTATTGCAATTTCTTTACGAACTATGATTCTGAAACTGAAAGACAATTTATGAAGTGACCGAAAGAAAACCGAAATCTGCATTGACTTTAAATTTAGAATTTTGAAGACAGCGTAAATAAAAGGTAAAATTTTGAAAAAAAAATGTTTAATCCGGGCTATGGGTTGTGCCAATTCGCGCAGAACTCTTAGGCTCGCTAAAAGTTTGTAGCGAATGTTTATTTTTTGTTTGTTATTCGGGGGTGTCATAGAAACCAATCTTATCGGAATTGGATTTGAAACCGACAAAAAAATACTTTGGTGTCATGGAATCCAATGTTATCGGTTTTGTGTTCGAACTTGAATTAGTGTCGGTTTTAGGTGTCACATAGGGTATTCAGTCGATTAATGTTTGATCGATTAATCGGAACATTGAAGTCAAATAATGTTCGATCAAACAAAAATGTCTAATTTCGAGTAAAAATTTGTTCGAGTAATTTAAGTCGATTAATCGAACAACTCGAGTGCAAAGTTTTATGTAAATTTTCTTTTTTTAATGAACTTTTTAAGATTTCTTAACCAAAATTGGCAAAATATTTTAATTTTATAAAATTTGCCATTCAATTCAATCGTTATGAGATACTATTGGACCGCTTGATGTAGATATTAACGAATTAAGTGAAATATACAGCAACAATGGGGGTGAAAGAACAATTTTTGTTACCTTGTAGAAAAGTTCGGAAATATTTGCATCGGTCAATAATTACATACATATTTAAAATAAAGAAAATATTTCGATACCAAGTAGTTTGTAGATAGTAAATTTAAATGCTAGTGTTTTCGTTTTTTTTTTTCTCATAGGATTTTCAGTTTCTGTCTAATTTGCGTCCATTATGGCTTAAAATATTGCACATCGAATAGGCTTTTCAATAAAATTATTACACTATAGACTTTGTTATTATTTGTTATACAAAACAGCTTCTGAAATGACAACAATTGTTGAAAATCATTAAAAATTTCATTAAATTTTAACTTCGATTTACTGCAACTCGATCGAAGCAAATAAGCGACTATTGGACGCGTAATTCAAAAGCCTTTAAAACAAGATTTTATTTTATTCGAACCATCATTTCACGCTGAATGGAGCTTTAAAGAGAAGCATACATCGAAAAACACAAATGAGCGGTTATACGGATAATGGCCGAAATAAAAAAAATTATTTTTCTCATGTTCAGCACATCCTAATGACCTAAAAAATGCAACATTTAAACATTCCAAAAGTAAAAATTTGCAAACCAGTATTATTTAATGAATTACCCTGCATAAAGTGGGACGAAAATATGATCATAAAATTTTTCCCAAAGCAAAAACTTCTTAAAGCAATGCATAGCGTATTATTTTAGATGATCCACTATTTTCATTAAAATAAATATATAACACGGCATGAAAACTAGATTTAAAAAATTTTTCCAAACAAAAATTAGAAAAAAGCGAGTAAATTCAAAAGGTTTTCGATTAACTCGAATAAATTTTAACCTAAAAAGTTACTCGAATAACTCGAATGAAATAAAAGCTTTATTTGATTGTTCGAGTAATTTAAAAACCTCAATTTCGATTAATTGATTAATCGAACAATTGAAAAGTCGATTAAAATAAATACCCTAGTGTCACAGAAACCAATGTTATCGGTTTTGTTATTGGAAATAAACCAATCAGCTTACAGCTGTCGTTTTGCTATTGAAAATAAATAAAACGAGCTAAAACTCCATTTTTCATTTTATTTTTTCAACAAAAAATGAGCACTAGCTCATTTTATTTATAGAAATTTAATTTTTTCATAGTTAAACAATAATTTTTTTTATATTTTCAATAAATTCGTTTTATATTTTCACACAACAATAAAATTACACAAATGTAAAAAAAATATAAATAATACAACGATAGAATGTATTTCCCACTTTTTACTTTTTTCTATAATTTTTTTTTATTAAAAACACAAGTTTAAAAAAAATATTTAGCACAAATACTATAATTTAGAAAATTTGCAAACAAAAAATTGCATTAAAAGTAGTAAACAAATGAGCAAGGTAGATTAACACCAGATAATCGCAAGAGAATTGGCCATGGAGAATTTATAATTGGGCCGTCAAAAAAGCTAATACATTTAATATGGCAAATAATTCGTAGTCTGTTGAGCTCTCGAGGCCACCTGGTATTAATTCGCCTCGCAAATGAGCTAAACATAAAACAGCTGATTCGAATTAAGGTTTTATAAGTGCGACAATATAGCGTCGAAAAAATAGCGTCGATTTTGCGAATAAGAAACCGGGAAAAAATGAGGAAAATTTATGGGTATTTTCACATTATGTGACTTCGATTTAAGGAACTAAAATCGTTGCTGGATTTTTCCCAAGAGCAGAGTAGTTCCGACCGCCTATTCATCTACGGAACATTGAAATAGACTCTTTAATGGACAAAATGCGCTAATCGTGCCAAAAATCTGCAGAGCCGTTCCCGAGAAAAGTGGATTTTTCCAAAATGGCCAAAAAAAAATCGTTGCTGGATTTTTCCCAGGAGCAGAGTAGTTCCGACAGCCCATTTGTAAAAGCAACATGAAAATAGACACTTTAATGGACAAAATGCGCCATTCGTGCTAAAAGTCTGCAGAGCCGTTCCCGAGAAAAGTGGGTTTTTCCAAAATGGCAAAAAAAATCGTTGCTGGATTTTTCCCAGGAGCAGAGTAGTTCCGACAGCCCATTTGTAAAAGGAACATGAAAATAGACACTTTAATGGACAAAATGCGCCATTCGTGCCAAAAATCTGCAGAGCCGTTCCCGAGAAAAGTGGGTTTTTCCAAAATGGCCAAAAAAATCGTTGCTGGATTTTTCCCAGGAGCAGAATAGTTCCGACAGCCCATTTGGAAAAGGAACATGAAAATAGACACGTTAATGGACAAAATGCGCCATTCGTGCCAAAAATCTGCAGAGCCGTTCCCGATTAAAGTGGATTTTTCCAAAAAGGCCAAAAAAATCGTTCTGGATTTTTCCCAGGAGCAGAGTAGTTCCGACAGCCCATTTGGAAAAGGAACATGAAAATAGACACGTTAATGGACAAAATGCGCCATTCGTGCCAAACATCTGCAGAGCCGTTCCCGATAAAAGTGGATTTTTCCAAAATGGCCAAAAAAATCTTTGCTGGATTTTTCCCAGGAGCAGAGAAGTTCCGACAGCCCATTTGTAAAGGAACATGAAAATAGACACTTTAATGGACAAAATGCGCCATTCGTGCCAAAAATCTGCAGAGCCGCTCCTGAGAAAAGTGGATTTTTCCAAAATGGCCAAAAAATCGTTGCTGCATTTTTCCCAGGAGCAGGGTAGTTCCGACCACCTATTTATCAATGGAACATGAAAATGGATAGTTTAAGAGAGAAAATGGGTAGACACTTTAAGGGACAAAATGGAAAAAGTGGGTTGATCCAAAATGGCCGAAAATGCTGAAAGTTTTTCCCGCCTTTTTTGCATTTTTCCATAATAATGATGCTCAGTAGAGCCAATTTTGTAATGACTGTGGTTGATATATATCGAATCTCGCAGACGTTGTAATGACTTTTGCTTAATATGGTTACTTGGAGGTTACACGTTCAAGTTTTGTTTCAATTTTTTTTTCAAGTTTCAATACATTCACACTTTTTTACTAACACACTCACATAATTGGAAATTGACTACCAACTTGATTTCAATTTTGTTTTCAAGATTTGTTTCAATTTTTCGTTCAATTTAAACAGCTGATCTCTATTATTGTAAGTAAATTACAGAAAGACTCGGCTAAAACGAACTTTGTGCAAACAGCAAAAAAAAACCGCTCTATGACAAGTTCGTAATAAGCGTAGTTCGATACAAAATGGCAACCGAAACGTCGGCACTTTAGACTTAGATCGTTACAACCAAGAATTCGTTATAACCGGGTTTTACGGTTTCGTTGTTGATTCCTTTACGACGGCATCTTGAAAACAAAATTGACTATCAAGTTGCTTACAGCCTACGTCATAGCATCAATTTAAAGTAGTTTTAACAAGCAATACGTGTGATCAACTTGAAAGCAAATTCTTGAACGTGTAACTGCAGAGTTATGTATAGTGAAGTTCAAGGATATGAAAGGGTTTGCAACTAAGTCAAATTAATTTATAGATGGCAGCATAGCAAAAATAAGGAATATTTGAAAATATTGTGTTATTTATTGCATATTATAGGTGAAAACGACAATAATATGAACAATACATATGCAAAAATATTGTTTTGTGCTTTTTCCTATGTCTATACTTGATAATTTCTTAACATGACATATGTCAAAATTGATATTGAAAAGTAATAGTGCGTTTCCATAAACGTAATTTCGGCCAAAATATTTGATTTGCCCAAATGCGGTAATTTGCGACGTGAGTTCCCATATATTTTTCATATTGGCAAATTAAAATCAAATGACTTATAGTATGTTTCCACCGGCATGATTTCGACAAATCATGGTGATTTGAACAAATCATGCTGATTTATACATGATTTACCATACATTTTGCATACCACCAAATTCCTCAAAGTAGGTGATTTATTTTAAATTACGTCGAAAATACTCTTTTTCGAACTATATTTATCTACGCAATCCTGCTTTGCTTTTAAAATTACAAACTCCATCCCTGGGTCATCCATCAATTGTGATTGACAATTTCGAAATAATGACATTAAAGAATATTTAATTAATTTTAAGTGTCAAACTATATATGAAAAAAATGTTATTACAGCTGCTGCGCACACCTTATAAATTTAGTGCATCATTTGACTACGAAAATTCGAACACCAAATCACTCACAAGCTCGGTGTAAACAATTCGAAGCTATTTACCCAAATCTACGTAATTTAAATTGGTAGAAACATACTATAACCCTACGTCTATACCTGATATATTTTTATCATAACAAATGTCAAATTCCATACATGAAAAACAGCTAACATAAAAAAAATAACTTTCAATATAAAGTTTGAATTTTGTCATGATAAAAATATATCAACCCTGCGTTGCTTTTAAAATTACAAACTCCATCCCTGGGTCATCCATCAATTGTGATTGACGATTTCGAAAAAATTACGTTCCCTGTTATATACACAAAACAATATTTTTGCATATGTATTGTTCATATTATTGTCGTTTTCACCTATAATATGAATAAATAACGCAATATTTTCAAATATTCCTTATTTTTGCTATGCTGCCATCTATAAATTAATTTGACTTGTTGCAAACCCTTTCATATCCTTGAGCTTCGCTATACATAACCATATTAAGCAAAAGTCATTACAACGTCTGAGCGAAGCTCAAGGATAGAAAGGGTTTGCAAACTTTTGAAAATATGCAAAAATTGTATTTTTGTCCTCTATCGATTGCCATTAGTCATTATTGCGCTCACCGAAGATTTTTCTTTTTACACACGTAACACTTTTTGGTGATTTTTGCATATTTTCAAAAGTTTGCTGGGTATAACTTCTGAATGCAAGTATTACAGAAAGTAACAACCCCCATTTCTGAATTGTATTAATGCCCTCTATTGATCGCCATTAGCCGTTATTGCGCTCACCGAGGATTTTTCTTTTTATAAGCGAAAACTTTTTTCAGCGGTTTTTGCAAATTTTCAAAAAGTTTGCTGGGTATAACTTCTGAATGCAAGTATTTCAGAATGTGACAACCCCCGTTGACAAATTGTATTTTTGTCCTCTATCGATTGCCATTAGTCATTATTGCGCTCACCGCAGATTTTTCTTTTTATAAACGTAACACTTTTTGGTGATTTTTGCCTATTTTCGAAAGTTTGCTGGGTATAGCTTCTGAATGCAAGTATTTCAGAAAGTGACAACCCTCATTTCTGAATTGTATTGATTCCCTCTATTAATCGCCATTAGCCGTTATTGCGCTCACCGAATATTTTTCTTTTATAAGCGAAAACTTTTTTCAGCGATTTTTGCAAATTTTCAAAAAGTTTGCTGGGTATAACTTCTGAATGCAAGTATTTCAGAATGTAACAACCCCCGTTGACAAATTGTATTTTTGTCCTCTATCGATTGCCATTAGTCATTATTGCGCTCACCGAAGATTTTTCTTTTCATAAACGTAACACTTTTTGGTGATTTTTGCATATTTTCAAAAGTTTTCTGGGTATAACTTCTGAATGCAAGTATTTCAAAAAGTGACAACCCCCATTTCTGAATTGTATTGATGCCCTCTATTGATCGCCATTAGCCGTTATTGCGCTCACCGAGGATTTTTCTTTTTATAAGCGAAAACTTTTTTCAGCGGTTTTTGCAAATTTTCAAAAAGTTTGCTGGGTATAACTTCTGAATGCAAGTATTTCAGAATGTGACAACCCCCGTTGACAAATTGTATTTTTGTCCTCTATCGATTGCCATTAGTCATTATTGCGCTCACCGCAGATTTTTCTTTTTATAAACGTAACACTTCTGGTGATTTTTGCATATTTTCAAAAGTTTGCTGGGTATAACTTCTGAATGCAAGTATTTCAGAAAGTGACAACCCCCATTTCTGAATTGTATTGATACCCTCTATTGATTGTAGTTAGCCGTTATTGCCTTAACCGAAGATTTTTCTTTTTATAAGCTAAAACTTTTTTCAGCGATTTTTGCAAATTTTCAAAAAGTTTGCTGGGTATAACTTCTGAATGCAAGTATTTCAGAATGTGACAACCCCCGTTGACAAATTGTATTTTTGTCCTCTATCGATTGCCATTAGTCATTATTGCGCTCACCGAAGATTTTTCTTTTTATAAATGTAACACTTTTTGGTGATTTTTTGCCTATTTTCAAAAGTTTGCTGGGTATAGCTTCTGAATGCAAGTATTTCAGAAAGTGACAACCCTCATTTCTGAATTGTATTGATTCCCTCTATTGATCGCAATTAGCCGTTATTGCGCTCACCGAATATTTTTCTTTTTATAAGCGAAAACTTTTTTCAGCGATTTTTGCAAATTTTCAAAAAGTTTGCTGGGTATAACTTCTGAATCCAAGTATTTCAGAATGTGACAATCCCCGTTGACAAATTGTATTTTTGTCCTCTATAGATTGCCATTAGTCATTATTGCGCTCACCGAAGATTTTTCTTTTTATAAACGTAACACTTTTTGGTGATTTTTACATATTTTCAAAAGTTTCCTGGGTATAACTTCCGAATGAAAGTTATTTTTTTATGTTAGCTGTTTTTCATGTATGGAATTTGACATTTGTTATGATAAAAATATATCAGGTATAGACGTAGGGTTATAGTATGTTTCCACCAATTTAAATTACGTAGATTGAGGTAAATAGCTTCGAAGTGTTTACACCGAGCTTGTGAGTGGTTTGGTGTTCGAATTTTCGTAGTCAAATGATGCACTAAGCTTATAAGGTGTGCGCAGCAGCTGTTATAAAATTTTTTTCATATATAGTTTGACATTTAAAATTAATTAAATATTCTTTAATGTCATTACTTCGAAATTGTCAATCACAATTGATGGATGACCCAGGGATGGAGTTTGGAATTTTAAAAGCAAAGCAGGGTTGCGTAGATAAATATAGTTCGAAAAAGAGTATTTTCGACGTAATTTAAAATAAATCACCTACTTTGAGGTAATTTGGTGGTATGCAAAATGTATGGTAAATCATGTATAAATCAGCATAATTTGTTCAAATCACCATGATTTGTCGAAATCATGCCGGTGGAAACATACTATAAGTCATTTGATTTTAATTTGCCAATATGAAAAATATATGGGAACTCACGTCGCAAATTACCGCATTTGGGCAAATCATATATTTTGGCCGAAATTACGTTTATGGAAACGCACTATTACTTTTCAATATCAATTTTGACATATGTCATGTTAAGAAATTATCAAGTATAGACATAGGAAAAAGCACAAAACACAAAACAATATTTTTGCATATGTATTGTTCATATTATTGTCGTTTTCACCTATAATATGCAATAAATAACACAATATTTTCAAATATTCCTTATTTTTGCTATGCTGCCATCTATAAATTAATTTGACTTAGTTGCAAACCCTTTCATATCCTTGAACTTCGCTATACATAACTATATTAAGCAAAAGTCATTACAACGTCTGCGAGGTTCGATATATATCGTACCAAAGTCATTATAAAATTGGCTCTACTGAGCATCATTATTATGGAAAAATGCAAAAAAGGCTGGAAAAACTCTTAGCAATTTCGGCCATTTTGGATGAACCCACTTTTTCCATTTTGTCCCTTAAAGTGTGTACCCATTTTCTCTCTTAAACTATCCATTTTCATGTTCCATTGATAAATAGGTGGTCGGAACTACCCTGCTCCTGGGAAAAATGCAGCAACGGTTTTTTTGACCATTTTGGAAAAATCCACTTTTCTCGGGAGCGGCTCTGCAGATTTTTGGCACGAATGGCACATTTTGTCCATTAAAGTGTCTATTTTCATGTTTCTTTTACAAATGGGCTGTCGGAACTACTCTGCTCCTGGGAAAAATCCAGCAACGATTTTTTTGGCCATTTTGGAAAAATCCAATTTTCTCGGGAACGGCTCTGCAGATTTTTGGCACGAATGGCGCATTTTGTCCATTAAAGTGTCTATTTTCATGTTCCTTTTACAAATGGGCTGTCGGAACTACTCTACTCCTGGGAAAAATCCAGCAACGATTTTTTTGCCATTTTGGAAAAACCCACTTTTCTCGGGAACGGCTCTGCAGATTTTTGGCACGAATGGCGCATTTTGTCCATTAAAGTGTATATTTTCATGTTCCTTTTACAAATGGGCTGTCGGAACTACTCTGCTCCTGGGAAAAATCCAGCAACGACTTTTTTTGGCCATTTTGGAAAAACCCACTTTTCTCGGGAACGGCTCTGCGGATTTTTAGCACGAATGGCGCATTTTGTCCATTAAAGTGTCTATTTTCATGTTCCTTTTACAAATGGGCTGTCGGAACTACTCTGCTCCTGGGGAAAATCCAGCAATGATTTTTTTGGCCATTTTGGAAAAATCCACTTTTCTCGGGAACGGCTCTGCAGATTTTTGGCACGAATGGCGCATTTTGTCCATTAAAGTGTCTATTTTCATATTCCTTTTACAAATGGGCTGTCGAAACTACTCTGCTTCTGGGAAAAATCCAACAACGATTTTTTGGCCATTTTGGAAAAACCTACTTTTCTCGGGAACGGCTCTGCAGATTTTTGACACGAGTGGCGCATTTTGTCCATTAAAGAGTCTATTTCAATGTTCCATAGATGAATAGGCGGTCGGAACAACTATGCTCCTGGGAAAAATCCAGCAACGATTTTAGTTCCTTAAATCGAAGTCACATAATGTGAAAATACCCATAAATTTCCCCCATTTTTTCCCGATTTCTCATTGTTATTATTTTCCATTGTTGTGAGTTCATATTTAACAACCAACCAAGGTGGAATTATACAGGTGATATTACAAGCACAGCTGTTCTACTTTTTTCCGCAAATTAGATGCTCGTATGTCAATATTTGTATACGTTGACATAGGGGCTGAGCTGTCAAATGTTATTGTAATGTTGTAGTTGTTTTAGAATCAACACCACCTGATAAAATTAATTCACCTTGCAACCAACATTTTAATGAATGCATATATGGTGAATACGCGAATACACGGAGTCATACATAGTGATACGCACATGTTAATGTATTCACAAACCAAAGAGAGTTAGCAATCCATAGTCACTTAGAGAATGAATGCACATTTTTCTGTTTTATTGGCATTCATGCAGCTCTCGCTATTTGCGAATAAGAAGTTTGGGTTGCCACCTTAGCATATGCTTGTCTATAAAAATTAATAAATAGATAAATATATTCACAAATAGATGAATAATCAATGATTTAAAAATTTACAATAACAAACAATACTTGGTATCACTACGTTTTTATTTGCAAATAAGCTCTGCGTATAAGCTAGGTATATTACAGGCATGTTATAACAATAAGTGGAGAATTTTTTCCGTCAACTGAAACAAAAATTAATGTTCAGACAATTGTTTGGTCACGGAATTTTTGACATTTCTAATTTTTCGTACATTGTAATTAATTTTGTGTTTTTGTGTGTTGTAAATTAAAAAATATATAAATTTCTGTGTATGCAAAAAAAATTCTGTATAGAATTCTACACGATTACACTGGCCAACAAATTAGGCAAAAAATTTTGACTGGGGAAACGAAGTATGTTTTTTAGCTAATCTGGCTGCGCTGAATTCGAATCTGGCAACAAAGTTGGGCTATCACGTCCAGTTCGTTTTTTATCGCATGCTGGCAATACTGTAAAATCGTTAATACTGACGCTACAATTTCACAGTTATTAATTTGACAAAAGCCTACATTCATTATAAATTTGTATAAAGGTAGAGTATAAGCATGTCAGTGAGATCGTGTGTTACTAATCCGAGCTATTAATTGATCCAAATGATGTTCTTCTTCCACCGCTGCACATAAAATTGGGCCTTTTTAAGAACTTTGTGAAGGCTCTGGACAAAGATGGTGCAGCATTTAAATATTTGTTAAAAGTTTTTCCTAAAATTTCATATGCTAAAATAAAAGAAGGGATATTTGTTGGCCCTCAGATCAGGAAGCTTATCAATGATCATAATTTTTCGCAGTGTTTATCGGAGAAAGAATATACAGCCTGGGAGTCTTTTAAGTGCATCGTGAAAAGTTTTCTTGGAAACAATAAGAGTGAAAACTACAGACAAATTGTTGCTGAATTATTGAAAAGTTATCATGAATTGGGTGCACGAATGTCACTCAAAATACATTTTCTCCATTCGCATTTAGATTTTTTCCCACAAAACCTAGGTGCTGTTAGCGACGAACAAGGGGAACGCGCCCATCAAGATGTAATGAAAATTGAAAGAAACTATCAAGGATTTTGGGATAAAAGTATGCTGGGAGACTATTGTTGGACTCTAATACGTGAAACCGAACCAACGAAATACAAACGACAATCATATAACGCCATTCACTTTTGAAAACTCATTGATTTTTAAATAAAGTAATAACTTTTTATGGAAAAATCTAATAAAAGCTTTTTTTTATATCTCGAAAACCTGACGTGATAGAGAAAAACCATTTACAGATTCGAATTCAGCGCACCAAATTACACTGGGAAATGTATTTGGTTGCTCCAGTCAAAAACCTTGTTGGCTAGTGTAATTAGAGCTAAAAAAATAGTATAGATGGGGAACGCGCAGAACAAAGTGAAAGAGGTAATAACGGCTACTGCTAATGCGCCTCCAGCTATAAGCGTCCGCGTAGAGATAGCAATACTAATATGTGTTATATTTACGTTAAATATGTTATTGAAACATGTAAAAAATTATGTTAAAAAACAGATAAATAGCCACATGTTGAAAGCAAATATAAACAATATGATTGTAAAATAGCATGAGGGAAAGGGAAATTTTTACCAATTAAGTAATAATGATATATAAATAAAATTTTTTCAAGATAATATCGACCCCTTAGCGCCAAATGATCGTAAGCGACAAATATTAAATTTTTCAGGAGAAGGTTTTTTTTTGTTGTATTTAAACATGATTTATATTCAAATGTTACAGCCTTTATTTCAAAAGTTATCGCGAAAAGGGGTCGATATATATAGACAAATTTAAACAATTATACAAACGCCAGAAAATCAATAGGCAAAGTATAGACATACATATATCAGATACCTTATGGGAGAAGAGAAAGGAGATAGAAAAGTTAGAAGCAGAAACTGTAAAAATACTAGAGGATCCCAAAATATTAGACTCATACCTAGTTTATACGCAGAGCTTATTTGCAAATAAAAACCCAAAATGCTGCCAAATCCTTTTTTATTTTAACTTATTAAATCACTGATTATTCATATATTTGTGAATATATTTATCTATTTATTATTTTTTATTAACAAACATATATAAAGAGGCAACCCAAACTTCTTATTTGCAAATAGCGCGTTAATCAGTAAAGGTGAAGGTACATAGCATGTGTTAAATACGCTAATGCGTTACAGACTTCTGTCAAAAAAGTTGAAATAGTGTGTTTCCATAAAGCTGAAAGTCCATAACACGCGTTACACACGGTAACGCGTTATAAGCAGCTGTCAAAAAAGTAGGATCAGTGTAAATGTATGTGACGAGTTACATAGCACAAAGCGTAAAACGCTTGACGCGAAAAGTAGGTTACTTTCTACTTTTGTATGCGTCGCATGCGTCATGAAAAAATGACAGCTGTTTTGGATAGTCAGGAATGACAAAGTATATTATATTTTCAATGTTATCGATAAATTATTTTTGTATGGTGGACTATTTTTTAAAATTTTTTTTACAAAAGATAAGTAATAAAAAAACCCTATCGCAATAGAGTTTACAAATGTTTTCAAGAATAAAATATATTAAAATTAATTATTTAACACAATTCTTTCATCAACAAAGTTTTCATTTTATTTATCGATTAATTTTATGTAATAAGTTTCATCTCTGTTATGTTTATTAATTTTATCAATTTATCTTTATACTTTATTCAATATTGTACTGACACAATTAAATTTACATTAAAGTCAAGAAGAGCCGATAATCTGTTGGAATAGCTCTCGCTGAGTTCAAAAAACCACTCACTTCCCGTTCCAAATACAAGGGACGCATCCAAAACCGTCTCGTTTTATTTTGGAGCTTTGAGTATGCCCTTATTGCACAAAATATTATACTTATAAACTCAATAAAATCCACAAATTCTTTTAACATTTCAATTAGCATTTTTGCAAAAATTATTTTTATTCGATAAAAATATTTACACTACAGCTGATCAAAACATTGGCGCACAAAAAGCGTTGCATGTAACTTGAATTTAGAAAGGTGTCTAAAGTATGAAACACAAAAAATGCGCAACGCACGAAACGCGTGTTATGGACTTTCAGTTTAAGGCAAGATACAAAGCGAAGTTTGCGACGTGCGTAACTCGCAAAAAATTGAACATTCTTCAACTTTCACGCGTCGTATACAAAATGACGGGTAGTGCTGCCAGATTCATATGCCAAAATGTTTGTTTAATGGAAATAAATTATTAGAAATTAATTTTTTATTAAAAAATGGATGAAAACTGCATTAAATATATAAAGAAAAATAAAACTTAAAGACAAGACAAAATATAGCCGGTAAAGGCTTGAAATTGTATAAGCAGAAGAGCATCAAAAGCGTGGTGTGTAACTTGCCATTCTTAAAGCGTTAAAAGTTCGAAAAGTAAGAAAAGCGTTGCCGCGTAACGCGTGGTATATACCTCCACCTTAATTGTTTTCGTGAGTTATTAATTTACAATAAAAATACATACTTGGTAGTACTACGTTTTTATTTGCAAATAACTCGTGCGTATAAACGTACTATCAGATAGACAAACACATGTAGAAAAGTTTGTAAGGTTAAAAAATGAAGCTTTAAGGGTACTCATATTGCACGAGGACAAAGCACAACAATCATCAACGCAACGAACAGAAAATAACAGATTAGAAAGGACAGCTAGTATACATAACACAATGACAGATAACCTTTTAAACACAACAGAATTAGCAGCTATTTCTAAGCTCATATCAACATTTAACGGTATTAGAAAGGAACTCGAAATTTTCCTAGTAAACTCAGTGTAATACAGTAAACGATAGTAACTGAGAAACATGATGCATTCTTTAAGTTTGTGTACAAAACCAAACTAACCCCTAGAGTGCAGAACAAAATTAGACAAATAGCTGTACCAAATAATATATGTAGCATCGTTAAAACAGTCATTGAAACAAGCTTATGAAATAAAAAAGTCTCCTAACGTTATATTAAACGAAATAATGACTGATACCATAAGAAAATTTGCGGATGACAGAAAGTCTGGTGATGGAACTAAATCAAGTACAAATTGAAGCTCTAGGCGAACCGAGCAGAGAGATTATTAGCAATACGAATGCTATAATAGCTTTCAACGCATTTAAAAATGGATTAAAAAACAGAGAGGTAGTCCGGACAATTGAAGCAATAATTGGTAGCACTACGTTCTTATTTGCAAATAACGCGTGCGTATAAATGTAGTATATTACTGCGTTTATATGCGCACTATTTGCAAATAAAAATATTTGTAAGTAATTTAACTCACTGTTTATACGTCATAGCAAAAATACAAAACTTGGTAGCATTTCTATAGCAAACTTCTGTATTTAAAAAAATTAGTTGAAATGTATAAAATAACAAATAATTATTTGTTTTAATTGTCATTATTTTCTTCTATCAATATTTTTCGCTAAATATTTATTGTTTTCTATAACCGAAAGCGTGGCAACCTCATACATTTTATTTAGTATGCAGTTCTCACTGAAATTCAGGTTTGGAGCTTTGAATTTATTTCTACACGGAAAATAACACTAGCCAACAAGGTTTTTGACTGGAGCAACCAAATACATTTCCCAGTGTAATTTGGTGCGCTGAATTCGAATCTGTAAATGGTTTTTCTCTATCACGTCAGGTTTTCGAGATATAAAAAAAAGCTTTTATTAGATTTTTCCATAAAAAGTTATTAGTTTATTTAAAAATCAATGAGTTTTCAAAAGTGAATGGCGTTATATGATTGTCGTTTGTATTTCGTTGGTTCGGTTTCACGTATTAGAGTCCAACAATAGTCTCCCAGCATACTTTTATCCCAAAATCCTTGATAGTTTCTTTCAATTTTCATTACATCTTGATGGGCGCGTTCCCCTTGTTCGTCGCTAACAGCACCTAGGTTTTGTGGGAAAAAATCTAAATGCGAATGGAGAAAATGTATTTTGAGTGACATTCGTGCACCCAATTCATGATAACTTTTCAATAATTCAGCAACAATTTGTCTGTAGTTTTCACTCTTATTGTTTCCAAGAAAACTTTTCACGATGCACTTAAAAGACTCCCAGGCTGTATATTCTTTCTCCGATAAACACTGCGAAAAATTATGATCATTGATAAGCTTCCTGATCTGAGGGCCAACAAATATCCCTTCTTTTATTTTAGCATATGAAATTTTAGGAAAAACTTTTAACAAATATTTAAATGCTGCACCATCTTTGTCCAGAGCCTTCACAAAGTTCTTAAAAAGGCCCAATTTTATGTGCAGCGGTGGAAGAAGAACATCATTTGGATCAATTAATAGCTCGGATTAGTAACACACGATCTCACTGACATGCTTATACTCTACCTTTATACAAATTTATAATGAATGTAGGCTTTTGTCAAATTAATAACTGTGAAATTGTAGCGTCAGTATTAACGATTTTACAGTATTGCCAGCATGCGATAAAAAACGAACTGGACGTGATAGCCCAACTTTGTTGCCAGATTCGAATTCAGCGCAGCCAGATTAGCTAAAAAACATACTTCGTTTCCCCAGTCAAAATTTTTTGCCTAATTTGTTGGCCAGTCTTATTAATATACACTTTGATCAGGCGACGCTCCACTGAAAGCGAAATGAACACCCTTGGCGTTTCATGGAACGAGTTAAGATCAACGGCACAAAATCGGGTCCGAAGGCGATTGGCTGTTATTGGCGCCCTATGCTCCAATGGGAGTTAAAGGAACACACATATATTGTTCAGGAAGGGAATCTGACATTGCACAGAGCACTTAATTTATACACTATAAATTTCTTATCTACATTCTGTTTTCTTAATTTATACATTTCGCACTTAATTTGTACACTATAAAAATATTACCCACGTACTGTTTTCTTCGCTATTTAGTTTAGCGAGACTGTGCAGGATGCAAAATTTTATGTGTCATCTGTTGTAAAGGATTTTCTTCATCTGTAGTTTAGATTTTATGTGTCATCTGTTGTACAGGATTTTCTGTAGTTTAGGGAAGTTGTACAGGATTGTCCTTTTTGTCACGTTGAGAAAAGAGACCTTGGCTTTTCTTTCCCTTCTAGTTCTGGCTTTGAACTAGGATCCAATATTTCAAAAGACTCGCAAGTTTTATATGGGCAGGATCGCCATATGGGATATGATGACAAAATAAAGCAGAGCTAATTTTTTTGTAAATGTTATTTAACTTATGTAGTATTCAAAAATACGATAACTTGGTAAGTAATAATAATTTAATAATGAATCCATTATAATGAATCTGTAACGGCTTTTTTTGAGCTCATCTAACGAAAGGGTGTTGCCGGCTTGAGCTCGTCGGATATGGGGGATTCTTTCCGCTCAAAACCGTTGCATTTGAAATTTTTACTTTATCGAATCACAATCTTCTCATAACAGCTAACTACTTGGTTCAGTTCATCCGACTGCCCGTAAATTTTGGTGGGCTAGGGTGTTGTTAACCCACAGGCAACCTTCCCAACCTGCGATGGCCTAATATGCCCGTCGAACCTCTTTTGTTTAGGTCTTCCCTACAAAGCTTTCTCTACCAGGGTATACTTACATTCTCAAAGAGTATTAATGTCTAACATGCCGAAAACATCAATAATTAAATGACCAGTATTTTACTGAAAAGTCTTAATTATTAATGCTTTCGCATTGAAAATTCATCAAGTCTTAATGTATTTGCAATTTTCAAATTGAATTAGAATTTATTCAAGATTACACACTTTAAAATGCAAGAATGTATGTAGTTATGGTGTTGCTATGTTTGTATGTTTTGTGTTTTTGCCGTTTTTTGTCGTTCTGTATTTGCTTATTTACTTGGCTTCAATTCTGTCAACATTTTCATTTATCCGGTTGTTTGTTTTGTTCTACCCGACTATTTATGTTGTTTTGCTACGATAACTTGCTATATTGTTTATTCAATTGGACATGTACTTAAATTGAATATTTCAGTTTTCGCGTTTAAGTTATTAGCATTTCTAATATTTATTAAATTAGTTCTGCGCGATACGAATTTTATTTCATTATAGACGAGAGTTAATATAAAACGTTTATGTATGTTATGACGCGGTTTACTTGTTTATATGCCTAGTGGCATTCTAATTTGCTTTCATCAAATCTTATGTATTCATACGATTACAATAACTTCTTTTTCAATTTATAAACGTTAAAAGGTGTGTTTGAAAATCATGAAATATATCACCGTGTTACACATGGAATTGTATAACAACAAATGGAGCTATGTTTTAGTTCACGTAGTAGAATTATCTCATCGCCTCTATGACCGTAACGTTTATAAATTAAAAGTGAAAATTTTTAATTATATATGTATGTTTTAAATTTTAATTATATATGTATATTAACCTCTTTAACTGAAACAATTTTACATAAGCTTTATCATTGTGTTTGCTTAAAAAGTTAATAATTAGTTTTTCCAACAATTAATTTCAATCTTGCGTAAAGAAAGCTTTATGGAAATGCGGATATTCACGAATTCTAGAATTTTAATAGGTTTTTGTTCGAAAAATTGAAATTATTATCCTTTTAAGCATGCACACGAAAACAATGTCATGACGCGATGATGAACAAATCGAATATAATATGCCATTGATGTTTTTACGTAAATAATAAAATATACGGCAATAGTTAATGTTAGTACCTATATAGAATAGTTGGGGTTAAATAATATTGGTGTTAATATGATCAATAAAGCCGTCAATACAAAGTGTACTTATCTGTAATACTTGGCTATTTATACTACATGTGGCTTATATGTTTTCTTCCTTCTAAGATGACTGCGTTTCTTATGAGGCGGATGTTGTTGATCGGTATGTTGCGCTCGCTTTATATTAAAGCGATGTTGTTCTTGGCCGGATGATTTCACTTACTAAGTGTTGTTGATCAACAGGTGATTTAAAGCTGACAAGATGCAAACGGCTACAAATGGCTATAGTTGATGATGTTGTTGATAGGGTTGTGGGATACCACAGTTGTCTTGCCTAGTGTTGTTTATAGTCAGAATTGCTTGCAATAGCATATATTTATCACCGCCACATTCGATACGCGCAACTGTTATGTTAGTAGTGCTCCTTAATATACGGCTAACGGTTTCGGTGATTTAACACGAACAATGCGTGAATAGACTCGTGGTGTTCTAGTCTAGAATCACGTGTGGCAAATATCTTCAAAGGCACGTAATGCAAATATTCTATAGGCACGTGGATGGGCTTTGCTTGGAGAACACAATCAGACATTCCCCCCTATTATGAAAGGCGACGTCGACGTCACATCAATAAGACAGTAAACAATTGTCACTTGTCTACTCATTGTCGACAACAATTGACTGCTATTGACAGTCTCTTACTATTTTCTGAAGCTTATGAAATTAGTCCAGCATGTTAATATTAATCAATTGACGAAGAGAAATAGCTCTACAGGGTCTTATTATCCTTGTTGAATGTTCAACGTGCCACGAGTTATTTTGAAGTGTTCAACTTGGTTCTTTCTCGGTGCACGTTTAATTTCTAGGCTTATTTATTTGTTTTAGCCACGCTACGTTTTTATTTTAAATTATCTTACGTTTTCGTGTATATCAATCTTAAATTTGTTTTGCCGGTAATTTTTGTAATTAAATTATATCACAATTTAGACATTAAACTTTACATTACAAAGTTTCTGAAAATCACTACACAAACTGTACGTCTGGCTTCACTGAACAATACTACAATTCTGACACTTCTCTTCCTCACACACGGGGATTACTACCTTTTTATAGTGCCTTTTTGCGCCAGCCATTTTTCTCGTGTTCGTTGCAGCCATTACCGTTTTTCCGTGAAAACGTACGATTTCTTAAGCGATCCGCGAAAAAAAAACGTCTTCCACAAAAAAACGTATCCCGCTACCTTTTCTTTTACTTTACTTCTTCAAATTCTACATGTCAAAAAAAAAATACTGTATGGGTTGCCACCCCATTTTACCAACTCTCTGTCTGCGCAGTGTTACAATCGGCCTGTTACCTTATCTCCACTGTCGAGATTTTCAAAGGATGGCATGACAAAACAGTTTATTAAGCAAATTAAACATACTAGCGTGGGAGTGGGCAAGACATAACCAATACCTAATCTTCCTAGCCGTCACAATCTGTAATAAAATGGTGTTGTGCGACACAATTGGTCGTAGCATATCGGAATGTCGTGCTTGTGGTTCGTCGTCTTCGTATTTATGTCTCCGTGGAAACATAAATACCATCGCACAATCTATCCTAGCGTAGTACTCTTCACTCGTTGTGGTACTGTGGTTTGTCCTTCCGGCTACGCTCGTCGATGTGTAGATCCTTTTGTGACCTGAGCACTACTCGCGACAACAACACAAACAAAAGAAAACAAAATTAGTACCACCACCTTACCTCGTTCAGTTCAGGAAATCTCCGATAGCAGAGTGTTGGTGTTGTACACTCTAGATTTGGCCCTCCCTAATGGATTGTATCCTTACGGATAATAATCCCCATAATGGCAACTTCGGAGAAAATACTCGAAGTGCCCCAAAAACGCCATGACCCACCCTCTTCCGGCTTCTACGTTACGTTACCTTTTTTATCCTATTAAATTTATTCCATAATTGTAATAAAAAGGTTCAACCTGAATTCATTTCAAAAATTACAAAATTTCAGTCCTTTATTTACTATTTGTATTATAGTTAAATTTAGTAAAGAATTTTAATACTAATTTCTCAACCAATGCTTATTGGGTGGTATTTTTACGGAAGTAAAAATTATATACAAAATGTCCTTAAAAATATTTGTATAAGTAAATAACTTTACGAAACTTACGATCGACAATATACGAATACTATTAATGGGTGGATGAGGCCGGTGTAAATGCACAACTATAATAATAAGCAAAACTAGGCAGTTAACCCACTGCGTGATCAAGCGTACCAATTGGGTACCTAAAGCTACGGACGAAATCCTATATTATCGATCTCGATGATATGGTCTATATTATCAGAAAAGTCTGATCGCGGATGAAAAGGGGGTGTAAGGGTTAAATACCTGAGATAGCCGTCGACCTATCTGCCGGCGTCAAACATTTACAATGAAAAATACTGAATATTAAATATTAATTTTTATCCCTATATCAGCAAGCCTTCTGCCTGCTATAATCTTAAATGTAATGTCTAATCATTCACCTTAGCCTACACGTATATAATTACGCCCTAAAGTATGCTATACGAAAAATTTAATTTTTTTTAATTCTGTTGGTATCTGAATTGTTGGTAAAGAATTTTACACCCGATTGAAATAAATAAATCAACAATTTTATTTGTTTTAATTTGACTAACTTTAGTCACGCTTTAGGTACTTTTAAATAGTGCACTATACCGGAAACAGATTCGATTTCCTTTTTGGTTAAGAAGGTTTTCAATTAAAGTTACGAGGAGGGAGTCTGAATTCTGTTAAATTTTTATATTTTTATTTTACGTTTCTTTTACTTTTACTGTTTTTTTACCTTTTTTATTCTTGTTATTTTTTTGGGTACTAGACCCTATTTGGAAACTGCAAAAGCTTCTTCCAAACAACAGTTCTTTTTTTTATAGGATGGAAAAAAATATACAAAAAAACTTCGATAACTTCAGCGATACACGCCGATAATTATAATTTACAAATGCAAAAATATGTGTGTTCAGCACACAAAACAATAGAAAAGGCAAAACACCGAGCTTAAAGAAGCGAAAAAGACGAGGGCAAATGCGCCAAAGCAACACGGAAAAGGGAACAGAAGATGCCTTCGGGAGGTAGGAGCGAGTGCCTTGGGTTATCAAGACACTACACCTTCAACTGGCGAGCCAGGAATTGCCTCCACCCGAATACACTTCCTGTTCTCCTTAAATATGTTGCCGCGTATAAGGTGTTCGATACAACTTTGATTTGGAGTTTAACTTGTTGGTGGCTGAAGATTTCTCAGACGGCCCACCTATAGTTTTACCCACACAGTTTTGTACGGGTGATTTCTGACAATTACAAAGCTACTAAAATACATACTACTATACAATATACAACTTATTTTTCCACCGAGATGTTGTCGAACGGTGGTGCTACTCCTCGCTGTACTGCTTTCATCTATCCCGCCTGGTTCGGGTGCTGACTGATACGAGGTTGCTGCTGTTTTTGCAGATTGTTGCTGTGGCTGGAGTTGTAGGCTGCTGCTGTTTTGCTGTTGGCACTGGCTGCTAGGTTGCTGTTGATTGTATTGCTGGTTTTGCCTGTTGTTTTGGTGATCGTATTGCTGGTTTTGCCTGTTGTTTTGGTGATCGTATTGCTGGTTTTGCCTGTTGTTTTGGTCCCTGCTGCTGGAGGCACTTGCAAAGGTGGCGGTGGCTGTCCCGGTCGTTTTTTTGGGTGGCAGTTCCTGCCGTTTTGGTGTTGTTGCGGGGCAGGAGGTTTATGGTGTTGTAGTTGTGGTTGATGTGGCCGTGGTGGTCGCCGGTAGTTGTGCAGTCAGTTTCTGCCAGCGGCTGTTGCCGCTTTTTCAACAACTCTCTTTGGGTGTATGCTGCTGCTCTTCCTCCATTAGAACACCGTATCAGCCAATCAATCACCACAAAACGTTAACGTTAGATTTCTATTGCCTCAGATGAACGCGGACGTAATTATACGACCTCCACGATGCAATAAACGTTATCCTTTATGTATGTGCAGAATTGCTCTGGCTTATATTAAAATTTATTACCTTTTTAACACTACTGCTATAGAGTTTGTCGTCCTTTTCGAGTTTCTTCTTGTAAGGCGGCGGCTAGTCCGACCAATACACCTCAAGATGGCAATTACAAAAATTTTAATATTTAATAATTCCAGATTTAATCCACACTTTCTCGTAAACTATACAAGATTTCCGGGCAATTTAACACTTAAGTAACTTTTGATTTATATTTTCCACAAGTTGTATTTAAGCACGCGTCCACAAAATTTCAACTGTACCCTTTTACTTCGTTATCCACATAAAAACGT
Source organism: Panzeria rudis (assembly GCA_956483635.1). Taxonomy (NCBI): domain Eukaryota; kingdom Metazoa; phylum Arthropoda; class Insecta; order Diptera; family Tachinidae; genus Panzeria; species Panzeria rudis. Next base: position 84,848,084 of record OY101450.1, read on the forward strand.
GTTTCTCGCGAAACTTCCGGCTTTCATACCCGCACGCATCGATTACTTTTGCCCGCGAGCGCTGCAAGAAAAATTCTCTATTTTGCGCTGAAACGTTATTCTTGCAGATTTGGGCCACGTCATCAGACTTGCACAGCACATGACACCTGATCAGAGTTGCTTGTACGGATCAGACCGCAGCGACACCTGGGTCTGAAAATATATCGCATGATATGATACAACCTGACTTGTTACGCCATGCCTTGCCTGGAGAACAGTAATACATGACAAACCCAGTCAAGAACCGGAGACCTGACGACTGATTGCTTGATTTGGAAACTGACAAACGCTTGAAATCGCTCGAAGTGGGGAAGAACCGCGCCCTGAGATAAACTGAACTACTTCAAGGGTACATGATGCTGCAAATCCTTCACGTGGTAAACGCCTATCCGCTTTCCGGATAAATTTTCAATCTCATACTGATTCCTACCGACTTGCTTTACAACTCGGCATCTCACAAATTTTTTACATAACTTGGCATTCATATTTTTAGACGCATCGCTTAAGACAAAATTTCTACGCAATATTTTCTGCCCTGGCAGAAATTTTATTACTCTTGACCGAAGATTATACGTAGCTGCTGATTTCTCATACGCCGAATGCAAATTCTCTTTTACTTTATTCCGGACCATTTCTAGTACATTACTTTTAGGCAAGACTTCTACCTCGCTTTCTTCTAAGGTACCTAGCTTGTTAGCTATTTCGTAAGCGCTGGCATGAGTAATCATGCTCATTCCAAATAATGTAAAGTAAGGAGAAAATCCCGTGGCACTATGCACTGTTGCACGTAAAGAACATTCTATAGCTGACAAATGACGGTCCCAATCACGTTGATCTTCCGAGACGTAAGCACGTATAGCTGAAATTATTGAACGGTTGACTCTCTCCGAGGCGTTTGCCTGAGGAGAGTAAACCGCTGTGCGCATATGCTTGCAACCATATCTAGACAAAAATGATGAAAATTCTGCGGAAACAAATTGTTTACCGTTATCCGAATGGATTATCTGTGGTACACCAAACTTATGAAAAATCTCGCTTTCCAAAAATTTAATAACGTTGGCTGAGGTAGCATTCCTCATAGCTTTAGCAAAAACAAACTTTGACAAATGGTCAAGGGCTATAAAAATGTAGATGTTCCTTAGCTTCGAACGCGGAAAAGGTCCTATAAAATCGATAAATATCTTTTGGAACGATCTATGGGTCACAGTGTCGGAACCCATTTCTGGTCTTAGAATTCTATTTGGGGCTTTTATTTCTTTGCACAAAATGCAACTATTTATATAGTCTCTAACTTGGATTGCCATACGCGGAAAGTAAAAATATTGTTTTAACAAAGCAATAGTCTTTCCCATCCCGCAATACGATCTCACAGTAGGCTCATGAGCGTTAGCTATGACTTTTTTAATTAAATTTTCGGGAACCCAAAGTTTCCAAATGAAATTTTCTTGAACGTCGTTGCCATCTGAAGGTCTAGTTCTCTTGTAAATAAAGGAATCTTGAATCTTAAGATCGGGTAAGCGTTCAGCATTTTCTAGGATACTGTTGCGAAGTTCTAAATAACTTGCACTTTGAAATTCTGGCGATGTCATATCAATTAATGGTTTCTCTTCTACAAACATATTAACTTCATCAAGGTGTAAGCGTGATAACGTATCAGCTACGACGTTTTGACTGCCCTTTCAGTGCTCTATATCGAATTGGTAACGCTGTAATCTTAAACTCCACCTAGCTAATCTCCCGCTCAAATCTTTTTGATTCATCAGCCATTTCAATGCGCTGTGATCGGTCAATACCGTGAATGGCATCAGCTCGATAAATTGCCTGAACTTCTCAATTGCGCTGATTACCGCGAGACATTCGCGCTCAGTAACGCTATAGTTGCGTTGCCCACTATTAAGCTGAGCGGAGTAAAACGCTATCGGACGCTCTAGACCCTCAGCATCCAACTGAAAAAGTACCGCACCTATACCGAGATTTGAAGCGTCGCACTGGACGTAAAATCTTTTATCAAAAGCAGGGTGAGTCAGAACAGGAGTTGTAGTTAAGGTAGTTTTCAATTTGTTAAAAGCATCTATTGCTTCATCCGCAAATGTAAAAGTCGTAGCTTTGCGAAGGGTTTTGGTAATAGGAGCTGTCAAAGTAGCGTAGTCTTTTATAAATCTTCTGAACAACGAAGTTAAACCGAGAAAACGACGAACATCTCGGGTACATTTGTGAGTCGGTATGTTGGTAATTCCCGAAATTTTATCTGGGTCTGCTTTTAGCTTCCCTTCTCTGACAATGTAACCGAGGTATCGCAATTCTTTTTGACAAAATTTGGATTTTTTAAGATTTATTGTTAAATTTGCATTTGACAATAAATCACCTACTTTTCTTAACAGAGCCATATGAGAATCGAAATCGGGAGAAACAACAAGCAAATCGTCGAGATACACAAAGACTTTTTGCCGCAAATCAGGGGTGATCACTTTATCCATCAGCCGACATAACCTTTGGGCCGCGTTCCGCAATCCAAAGGGCATGACGGTGAATTGATAATGTGGCCGACCTGGTACCGTAAACGCTGTCTTCGGCCTACTATCCTCGACAAGTGGGATCTGCCAGAACGCATCGTTCAAATCAATACTTGAGATGAAGTATGTGTCCTGGAGACGTCCCAGGAGAGCATCAATATATGGGAGTGGATAGGCGTCTTTTACCGTTCGCTCGTTCGGCTTACGGGCATCTAAGCACAGCCTTGACTTTTCGCCACGACGAACAAGTGTAACTGGTGAGTTCCAAGGACTGTTACTTACTTCAACTACTCCCAAACTGACCATCCTATCCAGCTCTTCATATATTGAAGCTTCCTTTGCCGGTGATACTGGATAATGACGTTGTTTAAGCGGTACCGCATCCGCTGTATCAATTGTGTGCTCTTCAATCCATGTTTTCCCTAATCCGTATTCCTCAAAATCTCTAAAATGACTCTTAGCTTCCTTTAAAATTTCTTCCTGTTGAGGTGTTAAAATATGTAAAGTTCTATCAATTGGTTCAGACTTTATATCAATACTACTAATTAACTGTGGCGCGACGCCGAAAACTTTCCAAAAATCTACTCCGCAATACATGGCATTATCTAAATTCAGTACTAAATACACATCAAGAGTATGCTTCTGATTGTCGTACTCAAGATATATTCTAACTCTGCCTACGCACGATACTCGACTTCCGTTTGCAGTTCCTACCGTACAATTGTATGTAGGATACACTTTCAAATTTAATCTCTTTACAAATTCTTCACAGTTTCTGCCTAAACATGTAATGGTTGCGCCGCTGTCAAAGAGAGCAACTACTTCCGTTCCGTTTAGGATTACCTTCCGAAAAGGTCTTGGATCAGAAGCAGAACAGTTCGAAAAACAAGCCGAAGCTATGGAAAGTCTTCGCAAACGTCTGTTCGTGTATCTTGAACGAGCCTTCAAAATTCTACTAGATGTGGTCGGTTTCGGTGCTGTTTGATCATTAAAAATTCTGCTCCTTACCGCCAAATAGTTCGCTAAACGAACATGAAAAGGTTTAGTTAAAATGTTTTTATCGTCATATCTGGTTTTGTTAATTTTACTACAATTTGAAGAAATTGCAGTGCTGTCCGGTAATTTATTAGTGTTACAATCAGGAAAATTATTGGTGTTGACATAATCTGGTTTTTCGATTTGATCACGATCAGAAAAAGTTCTATAATGAGTTGCTTTAATAGCTGAACGATTTAAACTTTGGTTACAATCATGAGTATTCGGAGTGTCATAAATATTATAGCTTTCATTACAATCAAGAGATCTATTTGTTTCGCAATTCGATAAAATGTAAGGTTGGTTACGATGAGATGTTATAGTGGGGCTAGAATTTGGTACAGAGTCAATAGTTGTACTAGTGCTCTTATCGCAAAATTGAATAGCTTTATGTACGGGAGTCCCTAATCTATGGTTTGAGTCGAACACGATTCCCCACGTATCGCGTTCGCTTTCCGGTTTCCCTGCCTACATACAGAACACTGGGTCGTTATTATCCCAGGAGCTCCGCAACGATAACAAAATATAGTCCGCTGACTAGATGTATATTCTTTAAACGTGTGACCACTAAGCTTGCAATTCCAGCATTTGATCGGTTCAGTATTTCTTTCGGGTTTATTATTCGGCTTGATGGCGAATCACTTCAACTGCATCGTTCATCTGTTCAAATTACCAAGCAACTTCATTTACTGCACGATTCGAAATATTTTGTCGCGTTCGCTGGTGATATTCGTGTTCGATGAGATCCTCGGCTTTACGGCATTCTACTCGTAGATGTTCGATGGAATAAATTTGTGTTGCAAATATCAAAGACGCTACTCTAGGCTTCAAATTCTTCTTAATGATGTCCACGACTTGGTAATCTGGCATAGGTTCCCTTAATTGGTTTCGCAAGCCGATAATCGCATCTATATATTCACTAGATTTTTCATCCCTCTGTTGAAATCTGTCCATCATACGCCTTAAGACATCCATATTCGTATGAAACTGCTGAAACTTAAGCACGATATCATGCTTAAAGTTACTCCAATTAATACCTGGGCGATCCCTGATGTGATCCCAGTACCATCTCGCTGCTTGACCCTCTAACAAATGATAAAATCCATCCATGATAAAATCCCAAGGACAATTATAACTTCTCTTAAGCTTTTCAACCCTAAATATAAAATCTTCGACCAGCATCGTTTTACTCGTGCCGTCGTATTTAATCCGCCATTTAAACAATTCAGGATATGGAGCATTATATCTCTGATACTGATTCGCAAAACCTCGATTCGATCCATTACCTCTAGCTCTGTTGATGTTCTCGTCCATATTGCGGTTAGCATTATTATCTCTCGGATCGTCGTTATTTAGTATATTATTGTTGTTTCGGTTACTAAAATTTCCTCCAGAAGGTAAATCGCGTGGCCAATCTAGATTGCTTCTGTTCCTAACATTCTCATTCCGCTGCAAAAATTTTGGCGAAGCTGCATTGTTGCCACTACCAGACTCATTACTCGGATTTGATAACGCTACTCTAACAGCTTCGGACACAACGACTTGCATTTCATTACGCATGAGCTGCAACATTTGTGACTGGGCAGCACCCACGGCCGCTTCCATAACTTTCATCATTCCAGAATTATTCAACCTATTATCGTCCTCACTACGACGTGTAAGTGGACTAAAAGATGGTCTCGTAATCGAACTACTACTTCTTGGACCGGATGAGCTATCCCGGACATTAGAATCATTACCCTCGGAAGGTAATGGTACATCACTGCTTCGCTCTTCCGCCATTTTATCTACACTGCAAATCGAATTAAAAATTATCGACCGAAAACTCGACTGCTTGGGTCTAAAACTTCAAATAAATCAAAAGCAAAATCACTCCTATGTGATAAACGGAAACTAGTATATAGTAACTGTATGTAACTATATATATCAATTATATATATTACCAACAATTCACGAATTCACTCTCATGTGATAAAAGAGCATACGTATAACTTCTACTTATATGGCGATAACGCTTATATAGGGCAAAAATATTTAAAAAATTTTACTTCAACTAAGTTCAAAATCGAATAAAAGTAACACTTAGCATATGATAATACTACTATAAGTATTAAAAATATGATAAAATATCAAAATTGTTTTCTAAAAAAATAATATCAAAAATCGAATAAAAAGGTAAACGTATGCATATTGCAACCAAAAAGATAAATATTATAGTTACATTTAGTGAAGAATTTTAATAAAAATTTCGCAACCTATGCTTATTGGGTAGTAATTTTTTTTGGAAGTAAAAATTCATACAAAATGTTCCTAAAAAAATATTTGTATAGGTAAATAATTTTACAATATACAAATACTACTTATGGGTGGATGAGGCCGGTGTAAATGCACAACTATACTAATAATAAAACTATGCAGTTAACCCACTGCGTGGTCAAGCGTACCAATTGGGTACCTAAAGGCTACGGACGAATCCTATATTATCGAGCTCGATGATATGGTCTATATTATCAGAAAAGTCTGATCGCGGATGAAAGGGGGTGTAAGGGTTAAATACCTGAAATAGCTGTGGACCTATCTGCCGTCGTCAAACATTTACAATGATAAATACTAAATTATTAAATATTAATTTTTATCCCTATATCAAGCCTACTGTCTGCCTATAATCTTAAATGTAATGTCTAATCATTTACTTTAGCCTACACGTATAATTACGCCTTAAAGTATGCCATACGAAAAATAAATTTTTTTTTAATTTTTTATTCGGTTGGTATCTGAAGGTAGTGTAAAGCATTTTACACCCTATTGAAATAAATTAATCAACAATTTTATTTGTTTTAAATTTGACTAACTTTAGTCACGCTTTAGGTACTTTTAAATAGTGCACTATATGAATAGCCAAACCGGAAACAGATTCGACTTCCTTTTTGGTTAAGAAGGTTATCAATTAAAGTTACGAGCACGGAGTCCGAATTCTGTTAAATTTTTATATTTTTATTTTACGTTTCTTTTACTTTTACTATTTTTTTTACCTTTTTTTTATTCTTGTTATTTTTTTGGGTACTAGACCCTATTTGGAAACTGCAAAAGCTTCTTCCAAACAACAGTTCTTTTTTTTTATAGGATGGAAAAAAATATACAAAAAAACTTCGATAACTTCAGCGATACACGCCGATAATTATAATTTACAAATGCAAAAATATGTGTGTTCAGCACACAAAACAATAGAAAAGGCAAAACACCGAGCTTAAAGAAGCGAAAAAGACGAGGGCAAATGCGCCAAAGCAACACGGAAAAGGGAACAGAAGATGCCTTCGGGAGGTAGGAGCGAGTGCCTTGGGTTATCAAGACACTACACCTTCAACTGGCGAGCCAGGAATTGCCTCCACCCGAATACACTTCCTGTTCTCCTTAAATATGTTGCCGCGTATAAGGTGTTCGATACAACTTTGATTTGGAGTTTAACTTGTTGGTCGCCGAAGATTTCTCAGACGGCCCACCTATAGTTTTACCCACACAGTTTTGTACGGGTGATTTCTGACAATTACAAAGCTACTAAAATACACACTACTATACAATATACAACTTATCTTTCCACCGAGATGTTGTCGAACGGTGGTGCTACTCCTCGCTGTACTGCTTTCACCTATCCCGCCTGGTTCGGGTGCTGACTGATACGAGGTTGCTGCTGTTTTTGCAGATTGTTGCTGTGGCTGGAGTTGTCGGCTGCTGCTGTTTTGCTGTTGGCACTGGCTGCTAGGTTGCTGTTGTTGGTGTTGATTGTATTGCTGGTTTTGCCTGTTGTTTTGGTGATCGTATTGCTGGTTTTGCCTGTTGTTTTGGTGATCGTATTGCTGGTTTTGCCTGTTGTTTTGGTCCCTGCTGCAGGAGGCACTTGCAAAGGTGGCGGTGGCTGTCCCGGTCGTTTTTTGGGTGGCAGTTCCTGCCGTTTTGGTGTTGTTGCGGGGCAGGAGGTTTATGGAGTTGTAGTTGTGGTTGATGTGGCCGTGGTGGTCGCCGGTAGTTGTGGAGTCAGTTTCTGCCAACGGCTGTTGCCGCTTTTTCAACAACTCTCTTTGGGTGTATGCTGCTGCTCTTCCTCCATTAGAACACCGTATCAGCCAATCAATCACCACAAAACGTTAACGTTAGATTTCTATTTATTAATTTATTTTTTTATTTTTAGCCAAATGGATTACAATATCCTTACAGGCTAGCAATATAAAACCTTTGTCTAACAATACATCCACTAATTCCTTATTTTCTAGACACAATTTGAAATCATCTTGAGACAAAGAAAAATCTAAATTAACAATATTATTTAACTTATTTAAAGTAGTTAAAGCTCGATCATAGGCTCATTCATAGCGTAATTAGTACTATGTGTAGGTACAAAGAATAAATTATGGAACCTGAGAGATCTAAAAGGTATACAAAAATAAATCAGCTTAAATAAATATTCACAATCAGTGATACCATTGATCAAATTAAAGACAAATATAAAAGAATGAAGAGTTCTTCTCAGGTAGAGTGGCTTTAAGCCCAAAAGCAGACAACGAGCATAATATGATGGAGACGAAAAATTTACCCGATTACCACGAAGTACAAATTTAACAAATTTTTTCTGAATTCTTTCGATTCTATTTACATGGACAGTATAAAAGGGGCTCCAGACAAAGGAGCAACATTCTAACTTAGACCGAACAAAAGCAGTATATAACATTTTCAAAGTCAAGGGGTCTAAAAATTCCTTGCAGTTCCTTCTAATAAATGCACATGCAGAATACGCTTTTGGAATTATATAATCCAGATGAGACTTAAAATTTAATTCACTATCAAGTACAACGCCAAGATCTAAAATTTGAGTAACAATTTTCAACTTTTCATCACACAACTTATATTGGAAGGTCATATTAAAACGCCAATTAGACCTACAAAAAGTCATTTGGTAACATTTATTTATATTTAACGACAAATTATTACGATAGCACCATTTAGACACCTCATCGATGCAATTTTGCAAAATAAAGGCATCACCCTCGGAATGAATTTCCTTAAAAATTTTTAGGTCGTCGGCATATAACAAGAACTGAGAACCTGAAATGAAATTCCCTATATCATTAATGAAAATTAAAAACAACAGAGGGCCCAATATACTACCCTGCGGTACCCCAGAAGTAGAGGTGTAAGGCAAAGATATAAAATTTTCCACGACAACTGTATATTTTCTATTAGACAGATAGGACTTCAGCCAATTAAGAAACATGCCATGAAAGCCCATAGCTTGAAGTTTAAGGCAGAGCATGTTATGCGATACCTTATCAAACGCTTTACATAGGTCCATGAAAACTGCATCTACCTGATTATGTCTATCAAAGGCAGAGAAACAGAAATGGTTAAAAACTGCACAATTTGTAGCAGTAGAGCGTCCAGGAAAAGCCATGCTGTTCACTACTAATATAACGCTTAAGTGAAAAAAACATTTTTTCCTTTATTATATGCTCAAATGAACGCCTCAGATGAACGCGGACGTAATTATACGACCTCCACGATGCAATAAACGTTATCATTTATGTATGAGCAGAATTGCGCTGGCTTATATTAAAATGTATTACCTTTTTACCACTACTGCTATAGAGTTTGTCGTCCTTTTCGAGTTTCTTCTTGTAAGGCGGTGGCTAGTCCGACCAATACACCTCAAGATGGCAATTACAAAAATTATAATATTTAATAAATCCAGATTTAATCCACACTTTCTCGTAAACTAAATTAAATCATTTAAAAAATTCGTTAAAATACTCTCAATTCTAATCCATTTTACTTCTTCAGCTGTCACACATGGTTGAACTGGAATAAAAAAAATTAAAAATTATTAGAATTAGGCAGGGAAAAGGATTTTAAAGTTGTTGATATAATGTTATATATATGTACATATTTTTTAATATACTTTTTACAATTACCATTTTCATTAAGATTAGCCCGGGTGGCGCCCTCGCTTTCCTAAAATAGAACACTTTATGTAAAAATCATGTTATATTATTATAATTTTTTGTCCTACCGTATTATGATGACCTTGATCCAAATAATTGTCACCATCATGCTGGAGTTTATTATTACTAATAATATTAAATTATTCCCATTACAATAAAACAACACTAAATACCATTTCTTTAAATAAATTTCCCGCTGCATTTTCTAATGGCAGTAGATCTTCCAGTGGAAAATTTAAGAGCAACTGTTCTAAAGACGTATCTTCTATCGATGGAACATAGGCTACATCACTAAAACCCTTGACTTCTACCACATTTAATAAATCATTATCAGGTACGAATTCATCAAATGGTTTATCAAATACTTCTGGATCGGAAACTACTTCATTTAATTTAATTTTTGCGTTCAAAATAATTTCGTCCAGAATAATGTCCTTCAGTTTAAAAAGAACATCTGCAACATCTTTCTCGTCATCAGTAAGAGTTCTATGTTCTTTGACTAATGGTTTCAACTCGTTGATCTATATAATTGATAAAAAAAGTTTAAACCGAAAGTTAATTTTTTTCTTTGACTAATTTTTACCTGTGTAGTTGACAAACTATTATTTTCTCTTTGAACACTCTGAGAGCATCTGATTACCTGAAATTGTGTAAAACAAATTCTCTCTATATATGTATGTATATATAATGGATATGGGCCATAACTCACATTGCTTAAAATCATTTTTTATTCTTCAGAATGTTTCTAATCCGGAAATTGTTTGGCATATTTTCATTATATTTTTCAATGATGCCTTCGTACATTTCCTGGGTTATGCTTTTCGGATCCAAGCCATTTTTGAGCTCGTCCTCTATGATTCTCTTAAGCTTATTTATGTTACGCATTTTTAATTACTAAAAGCAAAAAATTTATTCCGAAAAAATGCCATTAGGTTTTTGGTCATATATGGTCATATATGAGAATTTAAAATTTTGTTAATTTATCATAAATGAAAAAACGTAATTTTTTTTAATTTTTAACAAAAGTGAAAAAATGAGAAAACTATTTTTTCATTCAATTGTTCATATATGAGAATTTTAAATTTTGTTAATTTATCGTAAATGAAAAAGTAGTAGAAGATATTTCGTATGAGATTACGTAGCAAGAAAAGGTGTAAAACTTTTTCTACTTTTCAATTTTATTTTATTTTTCCTTTCAATTTATGGTTTTATATACACATATTGTAAATAAATATATTGATTAAATATCGCCATTACTCCAGGGAACGACGAACGTCTGTCTAATATAGATATGAAATCTTTAAAACTGTAAAAAACCAAAAACCTTTAAATATTGACTTTTATCGCGAAAAATTGTAAACACTTTCGTTACAAGCTGTATTTACTACATAGATCGAAGATCGAAAGTTTGCCAGAAATTGCAAACACTTTCGTTACAAACTGTATACTAGTAATATGTAATATTTTTCCTTTTATGCTACTTACTTTAATATAATTTTCTTTATTTTTATTACACTTCTATGTTTTTACACTTTTCACAAGTTAAATTGATACTTTGCACCACTTAAACTTATATACATTTAAACTTTACAAAAACTTTTAATTCGAATTTGTTGCAAATCTATCAATATACATACGTAAGTTGCCAGAAAAAGCTTTTAAAATACCCTCAAATCTCTCTGAAATTCCCCTTATTCCCTAGTTGGCCAGACTGCCTTGCACGCCATTGTCATCTACGTTCTTGTACGAATTGTCCTCCGTCGATTGGTTTTCTACTAGACAATTTGAAGGAAATCGTCGTTCACGACAATCTGAGCGACAAATTCCTGCAAGTTTTTCTCTGGTAAACACTTTTGACGACAATATGAGTGACAATGTCTTTCGTTTTGTCCTCAATCCAATTTTGTTGAGGACAATATGAGCGACAATGTCTTACATTTTGTCACCATTAACATTGTGGAGGACAAGATGAGTGACAATGTCATAACTGCTGTCCCCATTCTACCTTTGTTGAGGACAATATGAGCGACAATGTCTTACATTTTGTACCCAATAACATTGTGGAGGATAAGATGTTTAGTTTTTAGGTTATATTTTTTATATAAAGCTTGGCAATAAAAATTGCTACGTGGAGAGGTATGGTTAAAACGTTGATAAAAATCTAGCCTTATCCACTACACCAGAAGTTATCCGACAAAGGGAAACATTTCTGCATCTTGCATCACTGTTTACATTTCTTCTTTGTACTTTACAGTTAGAAACGAACGTTTCATTCCACTATTCCTTTCATTTGAAACATTTTTTAAAGTGGTGAATTGCCATTCGTAAAATGGATAAGGACGCAATCGTAAGTATATATTTAATTTTCAATTCGTATTAAATTATTTATATTATTATATTACAGTGTCATATTGGTCATATTTATCTAATTTTTCAAACAAAAAATTCATAAAATTTTAAATGTGGCGAATGGCATGTGTTCAAACAAAAAGTTAATAAAAGTTTACACATGAATGGCAAGTGCTTTAAAAGTAAATTTTATTTCAAATTCTATAATTTTCTGTAAATTTTGGTGTTTAAAATAAAATAAAGTGTATAAAATAAATAAACAGCTCCCAAAATTACTGCAAATACAGAAAACGGGATAGAACAATATGCGAGCTTGCTTTGAATTGCCCACTTGGATTATATTATTACATTATTTTATACAATTATTTATATATATACTTATATTAAATTCGATTATTTTAGTTGCACCATCAATGTCCCACGTTGACGAAAGTATTACATACATATTTATTTCGTCAAATTACATATAAAATAATTTGTTTTAAATTTAATGCCACGAAAGAAAGAAATCTTTCAACATTGTGGGACAGGGAGCAAGTAAAATAATCTAATTTTAGTCATCTGTTTCCATTGGCTTTAAAACAACGTGTTTATATTTTTACGTACATACATATACATTTCATATATATTTCAGAGAGTGATTTATAAGCGGCGCCGCTTTCAGCGCAACCGTGGAGGGCGGGGTGGACAAGGAAGAGGAATAGTAAGTTTTTGAAAAGAATTTATGGCGTTTTCTTTTCTAGAAAAAATTTTACATATTTTAACTTTTTAATAAAAAATCGCAATTTAGGATTATTATATTAATTTATGATTATTATATTAATTTAGGATTATTATTATATTAACGGAGTTCAGTGTTTGATGCAAATGGTCTTGCGAAAGTGCAAATGCAAAATATCGTAGCTTTTCTATGTAATTTTGTATATTTTGTTGTTGGATTTCATTAAAAAGCTACGCTATTTTGCACTCCGTGCCACTTGTTACAACAAGGGATGGGAGAATTATTTGGCCGAACCAAAAGTTAAAACGCCATCAACAATTTCAGTATTAAGGAGCCTCCTCCGAGAATATTCCAAAAGACATATACCGTAGTATACGAAGCCGGAACTCCCAAAATCCTCTCCTTCTTGTTTCCAAGTGTTTTTGTTTGGTTCTCCAACCAATTATCAATTATATGTTCAAATGTGAGTTTTTGTTTGGTTCTCCAACCAGATTTTCAATATTTATTCTTTATAATTATTTTTGCATGTAATTTATATATTCTTTAGTTAATTTGTTTCTATGTTATTTGATTTTTTACGTGAAGTTGCCACACTACCAAACCGAGGCCTTTCGATCGGCGGCGGCGCGAGTAATATTGATCGGCGGCAGCGGCGTTTACGGCAATGACTCGGCGGCGGCTTAAATGTCGTGTCGAACCAATAACTATCGCAAAAATCCTTAAAATATGAATAAATACTTATTTTACTAATATTTTTAACTAATAGTTTTGATAAAATTGTTATTAAAAACTAAGTTTTTAAATATTTATGTAAATAACATCGTCAGTTTACGAATTTTGCAACATATAAAATAATATTAGCTCAATTACCCTACAAAGATTTAGAAGATATCTTCCTAAGAAGATATTTATACAATATCTTCCTATTATCATCTAAAATATTACATTGTGCATGAATTCGACACTATTTTTTTCCGACAGAAGGGGCACCCGACGGGTTAACTTAATTCAAGTATGCTGATTGCACTGGCGTTCACCGTTTTTCAATGTTAGCTCTTAAAAAAAGATATATTTAAGACTTAAAATTTCAGTTTTTGTACAATTTGCATTGGATTGGATTATATGCGAAATTGTTAAGATAATTGGAAGAAATTCGGTTCATAAGTTATTTATGTAATACAAATAAAACTAAATAAAATCTGATTAAATCGTTCCATGTTAGCATGTGAGCCAATTCAACCCGCTCGGGTCGGTGGCAGCTCGACTGCTCAAAAAAGTCGGCGGCGGCTATTAGCCGACTTTGAGCCGATCGGCTTGTTTCTCTGGATGCCAATTCATGTTTTGTTTTGATTTTATATTTCGGTTTTGTGATGCCAGATGTAAGCACTAACAAATTCTAATAGAAACAGAACAGAGTCCAAACGAATATTTTCACCATACACTGCGAATATATTAAAAAGAACTGAAGACAAATTTTTATTGCGCTTTTTAATTTTTAAATAGTTTGCTATGCCTATAACTTGGTCACAAAAGTGACCCGGTCTATGGTGACACCCACTATCTCTTTAGTTTTTTGTCCTCTTTCGATTGCGGCTAGTGCCATATGTGCACGAAGTCCAGTTTCGGAGATATCAGTAGAAAACTAAAATTGATTTTTTTTGCCACTTTTTAATTTTTTAAAAGGTTGCTGTGCCTATAACTTGGTCATAAAAGTGACCCGGTCTATGGTGACACCCATTATCTCTTTAGTTTTTTGTCCTCTTTCGATTGCGGCTAGTGCCATGTGTGCACGAAGTCCAGTTTCGGAGATATCAGTAGAAAACTAAAATTGATTTTTTTTTACCACTTTTTAATCTTTTAAAAGGCTGCTGTGCCTATAACTTGGTCACAAAAGTGACCCGGTCTATGATGATACCCATTATCTCTTAAGTTTTTTGTCCTCTTTCGATTCCGACTAGTGCCATGTGTGCACGAAGTCCAGTTTCGGAGATATCAGTAGAAAACTAAAATTGATTTTTTTGCCACTTTTTAATTTTTTAAAAGGTTGCTGTGCCTATAACTTGGTAACAAAAGTGACCCGGTCTATGGTGACACCCATTATCTCTTTAGTTTCTTGTCCTCTTTCGATTGCGGGTCGCACCATGTGTGCACGAAGTCTAGTTTCGGAGATATCAGTAGAAAACTAAAATTGAATTTTTTACCACTTTTTAATTTTTTAAAAGGTTGCTGTGCCTATAACTTGGTCACAAAAGTGACCCGGTCTATGATGACACCCATTATCTCTTTAGTTTTTTGTCCTCTTTTGATTGCGGCTAGTGCCATGTGTGCACGATGTCTAGTTTCGGAGATATCAGTAGAAAACTAAAATTGATTTTTTTGCCATTTTTTAATTTTTTAAAAGGTCACAAAAGTGACCCGGTCTATGGCAATACCCGTTATCTCTTTAGTTTTTTGTCCTCTTTCGATTGCGGGTAGCGCCATGTGTGCACGAAGTCTAGTTTTTGAGTTATTAATAGAAAACTTTTTTTAGCGCCTTTTCATTTTTATAAAAAAGTTTGCTGCGCCTATAACTTTGTTGCAAAAGGTACCGGAGTTATGACAACATCTATTTTTGCTGTAATTTTTCGTCCCCTTTCAATTGCGGGTAGCCCCGTGTTCGCACGAAGTCTAGTTCCTGAGTTATTAAGGAAAACCATAATGATTGGCTAGTATGGCCTTTGCAAAATATCGCTGTAATATTTTAGTGACATTCATATAATTAGGTTCTATGGATTTTGTTGTTACACATAACGATTTATTTATTTAAAATTTAATTAAAATTCATGTTGTAATTAACGTTTTAATTTGACCAATTTTTGTTCAATCTTTGTTTACATTTTTTCTGTTTCCTGAAAAAAAAGTTGCTAAAAAGATATCGTGAAGAAAACAACCTTTTTTTCCGTTTACATAAAAAAAGGTTGCCGGTAATGCCAGGTTGTTTTCTTCACATACGTAACAAATCTTACTCTAACTTATATATTAAAAATAATTGTACTGTGGCAAAGAAAATATTGACACAACACACTTCACTAACATTTTGTGTCACACTTCTGGCCAGCAAATGCTAATTGCTTACTATTCCTGACATAAATAAATGCACTCATGTTACATTTCATTAATTGTTTAAGTAGACCAATTCATTTTAGTATTCAATAGAACACTGATGATGGCACATAGCCGAAACCGGTCTGTTTACAAACCAAATTTGACGTGGGATGACGGAAAATCGTTCCAAATTCAAAAAAAAACCCCGTCGGAAAAAAACAACACTCAGACCAATTCAATTCTTTTAACAACATAAACATTGTAACAAGATACTCCATTATGTGGTTTAATAACATTTAATATTTTCTTTGTACACCATGTACCATAAGTATTACTATATATGAAAATAAATAAATAAGTATCTATACACTAAAATTGTGAGAACAAAATTCTTCATTCAGTGACTGTTTTTCGATATAAATAGAGGAAAAAACACTATACAAAAATCTTAACTCAGCGAAGCCGCTTTTTGATGTAGTGAAAGGAAAAAACATTGAAGGCCGTCTATGCAAAAATCTTTATTCATCGAAGCCGCTTTTTTATATATGTACCTAGAGGAAAAAACCCTTAAGCCCGGCCCAAGGCCGGATATATAAGTCTTTACTTAGCCGACTATGCAGGAATATTTTCTCAGCTCGTTTTACGAAAAATGGTCCCAAAATAAGCAAAGTGACACTAAATTAAAAAATTGGAAATTTACCCAAAATAGGAAAAATGGCCCAAATAAAAATATTAAAAATGGCCCCAAAATAGGAAAACAGTCCCCAAAATTTTTTGTTTTGAATGAAAAAATTTTGAAGCCATTTTCCATTATGGCCATTTTTCCAACTAGAGAAAATTTGGCCCCAATGAAAAATGGCACCAAACTGAAAAATGGCCACAAACTGTAAAATGGCTCAAATATTTTCTATTGGAAACAACAAAAATTTTTGAGGCAATTTTTTATATTTTGGACCAATTTTTCATTTTGGCCACTTTTCAGTTCGGGCCATTTTTCAAGTTTCCCTGTTTTTGTACTATAGTACAGAAAGTGGAAACGGTGTTTGTATATAAAAAAATTTATTTTTCTGTTTTCTTAGTTAACGTATTCTACTACCTTTACTTTTTATATTTGTCAATATTTTCCAGTAGGTCATCTGCCTCTTCGCTAGTTTTAACACGTAGCAATATAGGAGTTGGCTTATCTACATCCGGTGTTGGCAGACAAACCATCATAACATTGTTTTTTCCCATACGTTGTGCGGGAATAGCAGCATTTAATATTAAATTAACTAAAATATTACCCAAATTCGTATCAGCACGTACTAGCAGCTGCGTTTTTCCGGACGATTCTATCGGTTTCATATATAAAGTTCCCACGCCTTTATCAACAAAATTTCCATCTTTCTTTACAAACACTTTGCATTTCTTAGAATAGATAGCATCATCTTCCACGACTTGCTTAAATTCATTTTTAGGTGGTTCATCATCTTCGTCTTCATTTGTGTCGGCTATTGAAGCATTAGTAACAGATGCATTTGGGTGATTAATGTTACTAAACGTAAATGGAGTATTACCAGGGTTGAAGGAAAATGTTGTCTTAGCAGCGGTTATTTGATTGGTGGTGTTTGATGTATTACCAAAGGAGAAGCTAGAAGGCGCTGCAGTTGTGGGCGATGTGGCAGATGAAACCAAGCCAAAACTGAAACGTTGAGCTGTAGATGGCTTAACCGATGATACGTCTTCGGATTTTTTAAGACCAAAACTAGAGCCATTTGCTTTCGCCGTTGTTTCAGAGGTTGTTGGCGAAGCACCAGTATTTTTTGTTGTGACGGCAGTGTTCGAACTGCTGATCAAAAATGTAAAGTTTTTAGTAGCTGACATTGACTTTTCTGCTTCATCTGTTTCCTCCGAAACTGTTGCTTTCTTTTCACTCTCAATTTCTTCCAAATACTTTTCATAGTCTTTGAATATTGGGGATAATATACATACTGGGTTTTTGTCAACATGAGTTTTAATCCATTCGCATACAGCTTGGTTAAGACTACTCAGCTTCTTATGATACTCCGAAAACATTAAACTTTTCGCAGTTGTTGTGGACGATTCTTTGACAGATGCTGCAGTGTCGGCAGAACTTCCACGAGAAAATGTTTTAGAAATTTCCGCACTATTTGCCGTTGTTGTAGCTGTCGTCGAGCTACTACCAAACGAAAATGTTGGTGTAGCACTAAGAGTTGTGCTACTGCTTACAACACTAGTTGCTCCAGCAACAGCCGGTATTTTACTTAAAAATGAAAATGGTGATGTTGCAATAGCAGGTTCCGGTTTTCCAAACCCAGAAAAACCACTGAAAACACTCTTTGTACCGAAACCACCATCGACTGCATCATTTCCTGGTACGATTTTTCGTTTGGCTTTTTTGATCACACGGTTTTTTAACTCTTCTTCCGTTGCTGTACGGAAACTACCGCGTTCTTCCGGTTCTTCTTCACGATCCCAATTATCGTGATTTAAGTCATATGTAGCTTGTCTTTTTCCAGTCATTATTCATCAAAAATGTACTAAATCTTTTAATCCTTTTAATGTAATTTATTCCACAAAGTTTGTGTGCGATCCAAGCAGTGACTTGCGCCGAAGGCTTTTCATCGGCGGCGGAGGCTGGCACGGAAATCGTCGACGGCGGCTCAAATTCGGTTGTCAGCCGACAACTACATCGGCTATCCGTTTTTGCACGGCTCGTACAAAAAAACGGCTAAGCCGCCTTAAATGCAGATAATTTTAATTTACGGTATATTTAATATAATTTACGTTATATAGTTTTTGACTATTCAGCTATTTTAACTAAAAATATATGTATGTTGACAAATAATATGCACAATCTTGTATATACATACATACATATCATAAATAGTAGTGTCATTCGAAAAAGAATTATTCAGGTATGTGATGGAAATCGATTCCGAAAACGAAGTGATTTTGAAAGGTGTGTTTTAATAATATTTCTTTATTAAAAACAATTTGATGACATATATTATAAAAATATTTCTTTATTACAATAAAGCTGTATCACAAAAATTATAAAAAATTTATGAAAACTGCTTTAAAAGAGACTTTCAAAAGTGATTCGTTTTCAAAATCGATTTCCATCACATACCTGATTCAAATATTCAAACAACTTTTTTTTAATTTTTGTTCGAACGAACAAAATTTTTCAATTTAGAATAAAAAATTATTCGAACAGTTTTTGCCGAATATTCGAAAATAAAAGTTGCTTCAAGAAAAACTGATCTGTGTAAAAGCAGACTATGTTTCAAGCAATATCTCGTACTAAGCATTTTTTAATGTCTATTGCTATATTGCTTCGATTTAACTCGCCATAACGTGCTGTCTCCACGTAGCAATATTTATTGCCGCAAACTTCAAATTTGATTGCTTATAAAAGTTGTGTATAACAATTGCTACGTGTGGACCGCAGATTGCGATGAGTGGCAATCCATTGCGCAATGATTACTCTGCTGATTGCTCGAGCAATTATTGCCAAGCAATCTGCTGTCACTTTTGTTGTTTTAATTATTTATTTTTGCAAAACAGCAAATTCGGGCAAAATATAAAAAGACATCATCAGCAAATATAATATAAAAACAAATAATTATAAATTTGTCATATTTTTACATTGAAGCTATATATATTATGCACTACCTGCCCCATGAATGTGTAAAAATTGTGGAAAAAATTGCTATACGTGTTCTCCGCCTCAAGCAAGAGGCAAAAAAATTAAATTGTTCTGCCGACGTTTTTGCTTGTGCTCAGCAATAAATATTGCTACGTGAAGACGCAGTGTAAACCAAGCAAACCACGATAAACTTCAATAAATTCAATTTTGCTCATCCGTTTTTTTAAATAGTGCGTCTCCATAGAAATGATGTGGTCACTGCGAAAACAAACAAAAATGACGTCTGAAGTAATTACACAGCCACATCATGGTAGAACCCAGCAAGCCAAATCATTTGAAAATAATATCGCATTCGAATGTTGCGTACCCGGGATGGCAAAATTGGTACACATGTACCGTTTTTAGTACAAATCGAACTTTAAAAGTACAATGGTACACCAATTGCTTATTTAGTACAATTAATAATTTTTCCATTTTTAAATTTTGCGAAGTATTGGGAACAAAGTTTGACTTAACAAAAGAAATATTTAAAGCGATCAGATAAGACCAGCTCACAAAACGTAGCTTCTGCGAATTAGCGCTCTCGCATGTCACGATACATATCTGAAAAAAACTAATTTTTATAAATTTATTTGCATTGTAGTAAATTCGAATATTTCGGAACTTTATTGCGAATATATTCTTCTACCTTCCAAAAGCAAATATGTCCAAATTAATGAGTTCTTTTTGATAGAAATCGCTAAATCTGACTTAAGTACACTTTACTTTTTTGCACAGATAATACTATATGAGCATTTTCGTAGGAAATTCTACTTTGTGTCCCGTGCGACACCAATAAATGATGTTTTTTTTAAGAAAACGTACCTAAGTTTGTTTTTACTTCTTTATATATTTCTGTAAGTAAAAGTTAGTAAAAATCCAATTATGTACATGGTCCTGAAATACAAGCTTAATTGCTTGATGTCGCACGTGACCAAAAAGTGGACTTTTCTGTGGGAATGTCCATACACTTATGTATGTATAGAAAAGTGATATATTTGCTATACTTAATACGTGTTTCTGGATTCAAAAATCTGTTTTGGTACTATTAGGTTCAAAAAAGTACAATTTTGTACAACAGTTGGTACAATTTTAAATTCTCATATGCCATCCCTGTTGCGTACACATTTCTCGGACAAAACACTCGAAAACGGCTATCGAAGTCGGAGAGAGAAATACCTGCTAGAGCCCACTCGTCGCTCAGTTTGTGGCAGCAAATCTTTCGATTTCGATGTTTCACTGACAAATCAATAGCGAACCAATATCGAAGAAATATCGATACCACAAAAATGCAGCAAAAATTAATTTTTCAAGATTGTTATCTTTATTTGTTTAATTTATCTATTTTAATGTAAATGGAATATTTATTTATTTAAAATTGTAACTTAGGCTGCTATCAATCAGATTCGAACACGGTACCTGCCAGGCTAACAGATTAGCACACATCCACTAGGCAATCGTGGCAAATTTTTTTCTATTCACACATGAACGTAAATTACACATTCGATAAATTATCGAAAATAGTTCCATGCTGTGAACATTCACATTTTATGAAATTTGGCAATTGCGCTTCTTATCGAGACATATTTCGATGCTGCGAACCAGAGAACAGATTGAATATATTCACGTTTTTTGTCCACTCATAAATTCATTGCTTTTGTATTGCCTTCAATCGACATCAATACCAACATATACATTGTTATGTGTAAATATCATTTCATTTTCTGATTGCCTTCGCACAATCTCTGTTTGTGATGTCGTTGTACATCAAGCAATGATATAGCATGATGCCACATGAATGAAGTAAAAACATTCACACCATTCGTTCAGTATTCGTTGCTGTTTGTGTATAAAGAAGTAGTTTGTAAACACTAGTTTTGCTTAAGTTGTTGTATTTTGGTGGAATTAAAATATACTGAAGTATGAGGAAATTTAGGTAAAATATTGTAAAATTATAAAAGTAAAATTTGACAAAATTTTTAAATAATATAAACATAAGCTTAGAAAAACAAAAATGATATGTCGACCTGTGTAATTTCGCAAAATTTATGATTTTCACTATTTCACTTAAGATTATTTCCAAAGAAACACAAAAAATGTTGAGGCTATTTTTTTTACAATACAACTTATAGCATGTACGGTAATCAGAATTATGACCATTCATACCATTCGTTAAGTATTCGTTGCTTTTAAGAGTGTTAGTTTACATTTGTAGAAGACAAGCTTTTATATTGATTTAAAAGCAGTAAAAATGCTATAACATTATATTGCAATCCAGTTAATTTATTTATTTGAGTGTTTAGTAAAAAAGTAAGACTGTATTGAGTTTTTCGAACTTGCACCTGTCGTGTAAACGCTAAAGGCCGTGTCAGATAAAACTTTGTCGCTTTACGTGACGTTTCTAACTTTGATAGAAAAGTGTAAAGCAAAAGGAGTATGAAGGCCATGTCAGATAAAACTTTTGCTTCGCGTTGCGTTACAGATTCGCTTTGACATCTAAGATGAAATGTACATACTTATACGAAACATGTCACATAAAGCACTTTTAACACTGCGTGAAGCGAAAAGTTCGGCAACTCTCATCTTTTTGCTTGCTTTGACAATCAGCTGGAATAATTTTCTTTTATTATATTGCCAAACGAAACATATTGCGCGTTTGAATCTGTTTTAATAAGAGGTAAATATGTATGTGGCATTTATCTATTTATAATAAATCGTAAAATAACATAATTGACTTTTATTTTTATAAAAAATATATATAAATAGCAAAATTATCAACTACTTTTTTGGTAAACGATCAATAGGCCGTGTCAGATAAAACTTTGTCGCTTTACGTGACGTTTCTAACTTTGATAGAAAAGTGTAAAGCAAAAGGAGTATGACACAATGAAAACTTTGACAACACTCGCGCACAGAGCACGAAGCCGGTCGGCTAATAGCCGGCTATTAGCCGCCGCCGGTGATTTTCACAATCACTTAGCCGCCGCCGATTATTGCGGCTAATATCGGCTAGCGGCTAAGCCGATTTTTTATAATAAAAAGTGGATATTTACTAACATGCGCATTTAAAAATATTTAATTCGGTTTTGGAACATATGAAAAATATTTCTTATGAAAATTATTTTTATAAATAAGGCAGTAAATCGTCTAGAAAGGCAAGTTTATTTATAATTGGGCCGAGTATACCTGTTGTAAATATACCTTGTATGTAAGTAAGCAAGAAATACTCTGTTAGCCGACCGTTAGCCGATAAATTTAGGTAGCCGCAGCCGGCGAAAAATTTTCGGCTCTTAGCCGGCTAATAGCCGCTGCCGACTATATTTGTTCTTAGCCGGCGCCGATCACCATTTTACATCGGCTTCGCCCTCTGCTCGCGCATTGATCGTTTACCAAAAAAGTAGTTGATAATTTTGCTATTTATATATATAAATTTTTTATAAAAATAAAAGTCAATTATGTTATTTTACGATTTATTATAAATAAATAAATGCCACATACATACATATTTACCTCTTATTAAAACAGATTCAAACGCGCAATATGTTTCGTTTGGCAATATAATAAAAGAAAATTATTCCAGCTGATTGTCAAAGCAAGCAAAAAGATGAGAGTTGCCGAACTTTTCGCTTCACGCTGCGTTAAAAGTGCTTTATGTGACATGTTTCGTATAAGTATGTACATTTCATCTTAGATGTCAAAGCGAATCTGTAACGCAACGCGAAGCAAAAGTTTTATCTGACATGGCCTTAAGTATGCCGATTTTAGCCGCCAAGAAATCGTCGGTGGCGGCTGTGCAAGCTAGTCGGCGGCTTGGATTAGCCGTGGGTCAGCCGTCTCTGCGCAAGTCTCTGGTGAATGGTGCATATTACAAATACATTAAAATGAGCTCTTGGAGTCCTGAATTTGATATATCGGTTTCCGATTCTGAAGAAGAAAACGATCATGTATTGAAAAGTGTCCAAGGTCGAGAATGCATAATATTTATTGTCGATGCAAATTTATACAAAAATCCTGAACTCTTGGAAAACTCACTTATCATATTACGAAGCGCATTTTTATCTGGTCTTTTAGTGAATGATAAAGACTTGATAGGTTTAATATTTACAAATACTAAATATTCGCCAGAACCGTGGGAGCCAAATTGTTTAGAAAACATAATTCTACCGGATAGGTGCGCCTTAATATTACCGCCGCGACAACTAAACACATCTATAGTGAAAAATTTTCTAAGATTAGTTGATACGGTGCCAGCGGAATTTGGAGAAATATATGGGATACTGCCGAATGACTTGAGCTGTAATTTTTCACATGTACTCAGGCTCTGCATGGATCTAGTTCAACATTGTACCTATCTAGTAAATAACACTACTATTGTTTTTTTAACAGACAATGAGACTCCACATCCTTTGAATTCTGAGTGCTATAGACAAGTTTTGCAAAAGGCATCTGATCTAAAAAACAAAGATGTAGAATTCCATCTCATTCCTATGATAGATGATTTTAATTATGATATTTTTTATAAAGAATTTGTCTCCCTTATCCAGGATATTGATATTGATTGCTTTCAAGCATCGAATCCAAAAAGATTACGGGAGATGTTGGCGAATCGAAAATTTAAACAACATTATGTTCGCAGATCATTGGGACACTTTAATTTTTCATTGGGCTCTGACTTGATCCTTTCCGCTCAATATTTTAACTACTACCAAAAGGCAAAAAAACCTGTCAAGTTGTTGTTGCAACGTACTGATAGTGCTATAGTTCGCAAACATCGTATAACTCAAGTGCGGAAGCATGATTTGGGACTTGAAACATCGAATGAGATAAAAGATATAAATATTAAAAATGCTTGGTACGAAATAAATTTGGGAACTAATAATATGCGATTAACTTATGAACAAGTAAATAGAATTCGTAATATTCACCCGCCTGGAATGGTTTTATTGGGATTTAAGCCGATGGGCTACTTAAAACAAACAATATATTCTAAAACTGCAAATTTTATGTATCCTGATGATTGTCATATTGTAGGATCTAAGCGCTTATTTCGTGCACTTTGGGAAAAATGCATAGAGAAGGAAAAAATAGCAATATGTCTATTTATGTGTAAAAGAAAATCAATGCCTCGCTATGTAGCCTTACTACCTATTGAAGATGCTGGTTCAATCAACGATACATTTGCTATTGCGAACAATGGTTTTAAAATTATCTATTTATCATGTTATTCATATATTCGTCATTTTAATTTGAACGATTGGAATTCGGTTGGTAACGAAGCAGAAGATGAAGAATTAATGATTTGCGAAAAATTGATGAAAAAGTTCAGGTTAGATTATAAATCTGACATTTTGTGTGATCCAAACTCTGATCAATTGCAGTCAAAGCTCCTTGGTTTGGCTTTCAATGTAAATTACGAAACATTGGGTAGTCAATATTTTCCCGATCCTGAAAAGCAAAATTTACGTATTAATACTATTTTAACAACTTTTAAAGAAATATTTGGGGATGAAAATAATACGCAAAAACGGTATTTAGATAATTCCTGTTCAGCAAATACTGGAAAAAAAGTTAAAATGGATGTAGATATCAGTAATAAAGATTGTGTCATGCAAATGATTAAATGCAAAAGCTTAAATTCCTGCTCAAAAGATCAATTAATTCAAATTCTAAATGAGCATTTCAATACAAAAGTTTCTAAAACTAAAAAAAAACAAGATTTATTGCATCTTATTTACAATTTATAAAAATGAACATGTATGTATGCTCTATAGAAGTAATAAAATTTTTGTGAACCATCAATCTTCATATTTTATAATTTGCAATAATAGCTCTATTTCTTTACTTTCGTTCGTGCTATGACAATTAAATGATCAAACAGAACTAAGCTGGTTTCAGCGACTGTTTCCGAACAAAAATTTTATGCGGACAGTTTTTTATATTCCAGGGGAATTTCTATCACATACATCTCCGATATGAGACCAATGACAATGTAAGTGCGACCCATCCAAAGTCTATACAATTCCTACTTACATTTGCACAGCGATGGCCTAGACCGTCAGATGGGTCCAACACAACCTACATTGTAAGCGAAGGTTGGATGAGTTCAATTGTTTGTTGACGGCTTGTGCGGTGGCTAAATTTTATTCGTGCTACCAAGTGAACACTTGATGTCATTCTGACGTCAGCATCATGTCGCGAAATTAATTAATAAAAATTTATAAACATATTAATAAATAGATGAATAATCAGGGATTTAACAAGTTACAATAAAAAAGTATTTGGCAGCATTTTACGTTTTTATTTGCAAATAAGCTCTGCGTATAAACGAGGCAATATTCAATTTCTAAATTATTTCGACTGACACTGTATGTATGTAGAAATACTCTTACGCCCTTTTTCACAGTGTACAGTTAAAAGTTAACGTATACTTTAACGAAGAGTTTTGTATGCCGAATTTGCCGTTAAAAACCACGTTAACTTTTAATCACATTCTGAAAAGGGCCGTTAATAAAATAAATGACCTCAGTTCCGTTAAGTTTTTAATATGTCAATATCAGTTAAAATTAAAAAAGTTTCGGATTTGGGCGAATATTCGGCCTTTTTGCCGAATAATAGGTTCGGGTTCGGCCTCAAAAAACTGGTTTCGGTCGGACTCTAGCAACTATATATCTTATGTTCCGGATGCCGAAATGGAGTTAGCTACATTTCCTTAAACTAGGAAAAATAATGCAGTTTTTTATCGCGAAATTCCCAAAAAAAAATGTGTAGTACATCTTATAAATGTTTCTTTAGAAACATTCTTAAATGGAAATTGACAACAACATTTTTACGATCTGCAACACGTACAACAGGTTGTGAATTGAGCACACAGGTTATGAATTTTAGAATATTATAAATGTAAAAATAGAACTTTGTGGAAATGAGTTTGAAGTTAGCAATATAGTGGAAGAAGAAGATAGACGGTGGGAAAAATCTCTTTTTAAGCCATTTCGGAGTTGAATATAGTAAAGTAAGGTGTAAAGTGGGGGAACATGTCTGAGATATGATATCAACCATAATGTCAAAAGCGATAAAATTTACACAAGCAGCTATTATTGACTACTGAAAATTCTTGCTGGGAAGATAAGGTCCATTTTTATCCGGATTATCACATATTGTAATAAGCGGCAACCTCTACATGTATATGAAAAACATTACAAAAATAGTGCAACCGTTCTAGTTATAACGTTGTGGATATTTATTGTGATATATGTAATTGATCAGACTTAAACACTTTTACCAAATCTATTTTTTTATAAAATGGGAAACAAGCAAATAATTTTTAATAGAAAAAAGTTTTCTTGCAAAAACTTTTGTTTAAAAATAGTTCCTAGCGAATGCCCAAATGACAGCCATTGATAGATAAATTGTTTTATGTTTGCGTGTTTCAAATTACTATTTATTCTTTATATGTTTTTAAAAGTACAAAGCATAGCCGATATATATATATATATATATATATATATATATATATATATATATATATATATATATATATATATATATATATATATATATATATATATATATATATATATATATATATATATATATATATATATAGTTATTTCCGGTTTATTGCACTAAAATTAAGACCGCATAGCGAAAAACAAGAGCATATATTTCGCTTAATTGATTCCGCCTACTTAATTTTTTTTTGCTCCACAAACGTAAAAAAATATATTGCGGCAAAAAAGTCATGGTCCTCTTCATCATGTAAAAGGCCTTTTTCTGTCCATATATATATATATATATATATATATATATATATATATATATATATATATATATATATATATATATATATATATATATATATATATATATATATATATATATATATATATATATATATATATATATATATATATATATATATATATATATATATATATA
Source organism: Panzeria rudis (assembly GCA_956483635.1). Classification (NCBI taxonomy): domain Eukaryota; kingdom Metazoa; phylum Arthropoda; class Insecta; order Diptera; family Tachinidae; genus Panzeria; species Panzeria rudis. Next base: position 84,875,441 of record OY101450.1, read on the forward strand.
TATATATATATATATATATATATATATATATATATATATATATATATATATATATATATATATATATATATATATATATATATATATATATATATATATATATATATATATATATATATATATATATATATATATATATATATATATATATATATATATATATATATAGTATATATTATATATATATATATATATATATTATATATATATATATATATATATATATATATATATATATATATTATATATATTATAATATTATATATATATATATATATATAATATATAATATTATA
>OY101450.1:84875936-84897468 GCA_956483635.1 Panzeria rudis
ATTGCGGCAAAATAGTCATGGTCCTCTTCATCATGTAAAACTGAGCAAACTGCTTCTCTATAGAGAATTTTCAACAGGTGAAGAGCTAGCAAAAGCCTTAACAAATCTAAAATTCAAATGTTGATGGCTGATTTTTTTAATCACATTAGTTGATCATAAGTACATACTTATGCAAAAAGAGTATAATATACATTTCCATACATATACATATTTTTAAGTTTTGATCTCGTTTTATATTGAATTTTGTGATTTTTGTTCCTTTATAAACATTGTATGATGAACGTACTGATTTTTATTTTATTTTAATAAACCTAAAAAATTTTTCAACTTAATATGTAACTAAAGAAATGAGTTTTGTTTTCCATCTACGTATGGGTGTTTCGCTTTATTGCACAATTGAGTTCCCGTTTAATTGCGTCAAAAGTCGTGCATTTTTAGAAACTCAATTAAGCGGAAATAACTATATATATATATATATATATATATATATATATATATATATATATATATATATATATATATATATATATATATATATATATATATATATATATATATATATATATATATATATATATATATATTTTATTTGTGCTTTGACAGTTCGGGTTAAAGTTTTTCTCTTTTCTTATATAGAGTTTGACTGATGGGGTGTAATATATATATATATATATATATATATATATATATATATATATATATATATATATATATATATATATATATATATATATATATATATATATATATATATATATATATATATATATATATATATATATATATCGATATATATATATATATATATATATATATATACATAGATATATATATATATATATATATATATATATATATATATATATATATATATATATATATATATATATATATATATATATATATATATATATATATATATATATATATATATATATATATATATATATATATATATATATATATATATATATATATATATATATATATATATATATATATATATATATATATATTACACCCCATCAGTCAAACTCTATATAAGAAAAGAGAAAAACTTTAACCCGAACTGTCAAAGCACAAATAAAAATAGTCCTACACCTACTTTGAATGTGTGTTGTTTTGATGATAAGGCCACTTGATATTAATTCGCTTTGGTAGAGAATTTTCAACAGGTGAAGAGCTTGCAAAAGCCTTAACAAATCTAAAATTCAAATGTTGATGGCTGATCTTTTTAATCACATTAGTTGATCATAAGTACATACTTATGCAAAAAGAGTTTTGTATAAAATATAATATACATTTCCATACATATACATATTTTTAAGTTTTGATCTCGTTTTATATTGAATTTTGTAATTGCTAAAGCTAATCTTATCGGCGCAGTGTACCAATTTTCGTCGGCGCCCGCAATAAATCCATCTGTAAAAACCCCGTATGATCTTTTATATCAACTAAGACTGAGGCAACACTTGCGTTTTCAAAACTCACTTTGAGATTTATAAGCCTGATTTTTAGGACTACATTCGCCTCTCTCTTTCTTATCTACAATTTTTTTTCGGTTATATGTATTTATTTATAGTATCTTCAATAAAATTGAACTAACAATAAGTAATCAAATCTTAATTCTAAAATTTTAATTTTTAAGTCCAGCCAGTGCCAGACAAAAATATTTGTTTCAGCGGTTGGTTGTTTGGTTATTTACGTCTCTCGTGTTCGGCTGAGAGCAAGAGTGTCCCTCCTTCTCAGCCGAGTGTGGCCTCTAAAGTTAATGATGTTTCGGGCTATGGGATTTGGGTGCAACTCAAGTCTTTTTATGTAGCTTATCACGTGTTTAGAAAACACTGTCTTAACCGGCGGCACATCTAGGTCTTTATGAATTCGCTTGTTTCTGACATACCATGGGGCTGCTGTAATCGTACGGAGTATTTTATTTTGTTGCCTTTGAATTTTTTCTACATTTGATGCCGAGGCAGTGCCCCATAACTGGATTCCGTAGGACCATATTGGTTTTAGAATGGAGTTGTATAGAAGAAGTTTACAATCTAGGCTTAGAGTAGAGTTCCTTCCAATGAGCCAAATCATTTGAGCTGCTTTTAGTTTCATTTGGGTCACCTTTGCATTTATGTGTGACTTCCATGTTAGACGACGATCAAGATGAACACCGAGATATTTTACTTCAGTGTGTTGAGGTATAGTTTGGTTATTTATTTGTATAGGTGGACAGGTTTCTTTGCACAATGTAAAAGTAATGTGTAGACATTTTTGAAAATTACCTTCTTTAACAAAAAATTTTCGCTCAGTTAAGTAGATTTCTAAAAGTTTAAGGATGTTTTCGGGTAGGTTTTGCTTTAGTTTCTGTATTAAACCTGCGTGCCATACTTTATCAAATGCCTGAGAAACATCGATGAAGAGCGCAGAACAATATTTCTTTTCTTCGAAGGTTTTTCTAACCACGTTCACGAGTCTATGTGTTTGTTCAATCGTACTATGTTGTCTCCTAAAACCGAATTGGTGGTCTGGAATGCATCCAGTACGATTCAGTATGGGTGTTAGCTTACTCATAAGTAGGTTTTCAAATAGTTTTGACAAGTTAGAAAACAGGCTTATAGGCCTATAGGACTCCACCTTCATATGATCTTTGCCTGATTTAGGTATCATGGTAATCAGCGAAACCTTCCATTCTGCGGGATAGCATTTGAGGCGCAAAATACTGTTAAAAATAAATAGAATTATCCGTTTTGCAGTATAGGGTAGCTCTAAGAGCATTTTATTGCTTATTTTATCAGCGCCTGGGGCTTTTTTCGAGTTTAAGCCGGCAATATATTGTTCAATCTCACGAATGTTGAACCTCAAAGTAACATCTGGTATAGCGAGGACTGGTGGCAGCTCAACTATAGTATCAGACGTATTTGGAGTAAATACTTTCTGCAAGTGGTTTACAAACAGAGTACCTTTTTCAGCGTCAGTTCTTGCCCAGTCTCCATTCGAAGCTCGCAATGGAGGCTTATATATCACTGGTCTTTTGAGGCCTCGGGCTGCTCTCCATAGCGAATAGTCTGTTTGAGGTGTTGCGTCGAGCCCATTTAGAAAGTTTTGAAGAGAAGCGGTTTTTTGATATTCTAGTAGAGTTTTCAGCTGTTTAGTACATTCCTTCAGCCTAGATTTTAGCTGAGGGGATCTGTAGCGTTGCCATTCTCTACGAACTCTTCTTTTTTCGGATAAAAGCCGTTCTACATCTGCTGAAAAAATTTTATTATATCTCACCTGACGATTTGTAGTAGTAGCATTTAGAGCAGCTTGCTTAAGGTTTGCCTCAAACATTCTAATAGAGTCATCTATGTCAGCAGGCGTTTTTAATGGAATATTTTCTGGGCAATGAGCACTCAAATATTTTTTGTATTTCAACCAATTTATACGTGTGGTTGTCATCGTTAAATCACAAGTGGGTGAATATGTTGTATGTGAATATATAGTGACAATAGTTGGTGAGTGATCTGAAGACAAATCTAAAGATGCTTCAACTTGGATCATTTCGCTGGGCACACCCTTTACTACTCCAAAATCAATAACATCAGGTATTTTTCGGCGATCTGTTGGCCAGTAAGTTGGCTGCCCACTTGATATAACATTTAACCGCATTTTTTAAATTGTGTCAAACAAAACGCGACCCTTTGGCGTGATGATGCGATATCCCCAGAACGTGTGCTTAGCGTTGTAAACACCGGCGGCCAAAAAGTGTGGGCCTAGTGAATTAAAAAATCTACTATACTGATTTTCTGTAATAGAGTACCTGGGAGGAGAGTAAATTGATGAAATCACCAGGTTTTGATGAAAAGCTTCAATGCAGATGTTAGTTGCTTGAAGATAGTCTTCACAATGATCACTCATTAAGTAATGTTTTAATCGCGATTTTATTAGTATACCCGAGCCACCACAAGCTCTACCTTGGGGGTCCTTAGTGTCGTACAGAGTATATCCGTTGATTTTAAAAAAACTTCTAGCAGTCAAGTGCGTCTCAGAGATAAGCATAACATCAATTTGTTTATCCATCATGAAATATTCTAGTTCGTTTTTATGTTGGCGGATGCCGTTTGCGTTCCAGAAACAGATTTTTAAGTTCATGGTTTGTTTAATGCAGCCTGCAATAATATAGACTGCATTTTCAACACTTCCTGCATCATGCAGGTCATGTTGGTTGTAAAAAAATTTACGGTTTGTATTAAATTTTCTATTGAAGCCTCAAGTCGATCAAAATTGAAAGCACTGTTTTCGTTGGCAAGAGGCCGTCTTTGAGCTGGGGGCTGGTTAGACTTCAAAGCATTAGCGTACGAGAACTGGCTGTTTGGTATGTTTTGCGCTATGGGCTGGTTGGCCTTAAAAATGTTGGCGTATGAAGGCCGGCTGGTAGCTGGTTGGCGCAACTGGGGATAATTTGTATTGTCGAAATTAGTTTGTGCATAGGTGTGATTACGTCTGTTAGACAAAGACTGCTTAACATGTACATAGACAGGGCAGCCCCTGTAGTTTGCAGTGTGATTTTGATGGCAATTGCTACACTTTTTCATTTTGGAATCATCTTTTTGCTTATCACAATTGGCAGTGCTGTGTAGTTCACCACAGACGACACAAACGGTGCGCAACTTGCAATATGTTTTGGTGTGGCCATATTCTTGGCAATTTAGACATTGAATGGGCCCTGCTCGCTTGTGTGGTTCCTCTACGGTAACTCGTCGGTGCAGCAAATATCTTAAGCTGTAAATGGGGTGTACTTCATTCCTTTTTAATTTCATATCACCTGGTTCCATTTCCACACGAAATAGTGGTTGGGGAACTCGCTCTCCATTTTTAATGTTAGTAACATTTTTTACTTTAAAATTATTATTTATTAGACCCGCTTTTACCTCTTCTGGATCCACGTATGAATCGATGCCTTTTATCACTACCTGGAGGCCTTTTGCACTTTTCAATTGGTAGGTGTAAAAATTTTTATTTTGTGTTTCAAACTCCGAAACTACTGAGCGGTAATGATTTTCTTCATTTACTTGAATTTTTGTTTCATTAATCGCACCACGTTTTATCGGGATCACGTAAAACGCCTCTTCACCGATTAATTGTACTAGCCTTTTAATTAGCTCATTTGAGTTTTTCTCTCTTAAGTATATTGGGGGCGGCTTGCTTGACCTGACAATGGTGATTTCGTCTTCGTCGTTTTGTAGAAGTGAAAACCGGTTTTCAGAGAGCGCCGCATCGGATTTACCATCTTTGGCCATTTTCGCCAATGGAGCGAGGTTTTTCGATCTTGGACTTCTTTGTCTTTTTTTATTATTTATCACTTTAAAATAGCGATCAATACCCATTTGGATTTTTCGATTTTCTGAATCAGTTTCTAAGGGGACACTTTCTGTCGTTTTTTCTTTTTCAGCTTGATGTTGGATCATATTGTTGGCACTTGGGCTTTGCTGTGAAGCTGGTATCAAAAAATTTACTTTTATATTATGGTCCGTCATAGACATTGAATTTGGGCGTACCCGTGTACGCAAGTGTAAATTTTTGTTTACTGGGTTATCACATTCTGCAGCAACAACAGTAATGTAGGCATTTCTGTTGTTTGTTGTTGTATTCGTACTCATTTGGTACGAATACCAAATATATTTGTTGTTTGTGTGCCTACTTGCTTATAATTATAATTTACTTTACAAAAAGAAATGAAAAAATGTATAGGTACGTAAAATATTAAACAAAACGGTGTTTGTTAATACTTTGTTGTTGCGAATATTTTTCTTTTTTTATAAATATTGTATGTATATTTTTATATTGTTTATTTTGTTCACCGACGGCAAATTAATGCTTGTTTCTACTTCGAGAGTAAGCTGCGAACTGATATCTACAATAACCGATATAATACTTTATAATAGCATGGAATGCCCAAAAACCATAAATTAAGCTCAAAAATTCAGAAACGTCCGTTTTTAATATGCCCGTGTGACCTCAGCCTTACAAAGGAATAAGGCCGTAATTGCTCTGCACTGGTAATAAGGCCATTTTAAATTATTGCGCAATTATTTGAGAAATAAGTCCGTTTGCCTTTAATAGATATGACTTTATTGTGCTGACGGAAATCGGTACGTTGCTACTATAGTGGGATTTTCGCTTAAGTCTTTGAACTAGAGATAAGAAACTGAAATTTTTTATATACTGGTAGTGATGGAAATTGATCGATTTAAAATCGCGAGATTTTAAAAATCTAATAATAGCCAAATAGGTGTTCTGCATATCACAGGATACAGTGAAATCGAACTTAAGTTTGAATAAAATAGTCTGAGCCTCGAAATTGTGATTTGAAATCGATCGATTTCCATCACATATTACAATGTGTCTCCAAGGCTCACGCAATCTCGTGCACGGATTACAAAATGGCCGCAAAAATCAGATTTTTTATAAAAGCTCTAGAGAATGCAATTTCCTAAAAATTGTTATACAGTTATATTTTATAGGATCAACCGTTTTTGAGATAAATGGCAGAGTATAAAGGGCTACACTGCATTTGCATACACCTAGGACCACGCCCAACCCTCCGGATAAAAATTAAAAAAATATATATGTACATATATGAGTTCATAATTCCTAGTAATACTAACAAATATGTAATTTTTTATCTAACCACATACATAATTTTAGCCGAATCAAATGTAGGGTATATTTGCTCTTTTCCACAAAAATTCTAAAAAAATAAATATTTTGTTACTCTTCGGGTCGAAAAAGTAGTCTAAAAATTTGTTTGATACTAAAATGAAAGATTAATTTCCCATCCCTGGTGTGAGCCATTTTCATATGTTTGTATGCAAATTTATAGACACATAATTCAAAATTAGAATATGAAATAAATATTTATTTAACACGAGATTTTATTAACCAAAAACATTGCATTAACAATAATTAATGCTATGTTGATGCTAATTAATGTTATGTTAAATCGCAAGCAATTAATTTGTTGTTTTTATTAATAGACAAAGAATTAATTTATTAGGCACATTATGACTTTTCATCAAACACGTGAAAATAAATATAATTACAGATGGAAGATGAAAGATGTTGCAAAATTTACATTTGTTTACACTTGTTTTTTCATCAAAATTTTCACGCATTCCTCTAAGATGTGGGTGAGTGTAAAAAGGCTATTAGATATTGTTGTGTGTGAAAAGCTATAAGTTTGTATGTACTATTTTGCACTGTATAAAAAAATAGTTATGATATTCGGGTCAGGAATGTGAAATTCGTTAAAATAAGTGGAAAATCTTTGAAAAATTAACTATAAATAAAATAGTAAAAGTATTTATTTTTCTCTCTCTTGCCTTCGTCATACGGTTTTTTTGTTTTTTTCGAAAATTTAGTAGCCCGTGCCGAAGTAAAATAATGAAATGTTACTCGTTTTTTTTACTAAAGTAAATATTTAAATGTGCTAATAAGAGTATCCAAACTGGATCCTTTTGTTTCAGTATTTTTAGTAATCTTTTAATAAAATTTAGTGTATTAATTTGTTAGTATATTTTTATAGGCTATGCTAATTTTTAAGCTGAAATCATATTTAGATTTCATAGAAAGCCTTTTAAATTTTGCTAAACAATAGTTTTTCTGTTTTTTGGACATAAGATAATTGCCCTGATTACCTTTTTATTTGAATAAAGCAGATTTGTAATAAGAATGAAACACTAATTTAGTTTCAATTTGATTCGGTAAGCTACCAAAAGTGTAGATAAAAAATTTATTTGGGATCATGTACAATATTTATTTCCAGAAATTACATGATCATGGTTTGGAGGGGTATTTTTGCTGTGTTAACATCTAAAACAACATCGTCGACCTGATATGGTATACTCATAGATGATGAGACTCCAAATTTTCCTACCCTTTACTTTTAAATAAAATCGGTTAGCATGCACAATAAAATTAAATTTCTGTAGTACTGGTTTGCGCGTGTTGAATTAAAGAGGCCACGAATCCACCCACTAGCCGACGAGACAGAAACCGGAAACAAGATGCATGCTGTCGCTGCTTTACACTTACCAGTTCGAATAAAACGATGATTATTACAACTTTAAAAACAGTTAGATGCTACACACAAAAGAATTTATTGGTTATAATTCCTAAAAATATGGTATAATTTTAACTAAGTGAAAGGGTAGAATGGCATTTACTAAGTTTTTTAGGTAATTTCACAATAATTTTAGTTGATTTAAGTTCGAAAAATCAACTAAAAATTTAGTTAAAACTCCAATTTATTTTTTTGCTTACCCTTAACGACTAGGTAAACTCATATTTTTATTTTCTCTGAATTATCTAAATAGCAAAGTACATACATATAGTTATACATATAAAATACTGCAAAGCATCATGGATTTTAGTTAAATTAACTATGTATTTATAATTTTGTAAATTATCATGGATTTTAGTAGATTTGACTATCTTTGCGTTACCTAATAATAATTAAAGAATTTTTGCATTTGTTAATAATATTTTATTTATTATATATTATTATTATTTATTATTTTCATTAAAGAGTCGCAATTACTAGTTATTACATAAAATATATATTTTGTAAATATGTACACATTACATGAATTTTATTATAATTGATCATAGAATAATTTAATTATTTTTATAAAATTATCATTATTGGTACTATTTTTTACATGACTCGAAATAATTTAACAAAATAATTTAGCGTTAAAACCATTGAATGATAAAAAAGAAACATTTAGCAACATAAGTATGTATTTATACATCAAACTTAAAACTGCAACTGAATGATGATGATGCCATTGCATTAACTCTTGTTTGCATTTGTTAGGATCACTCATTTCATTGAAGGAGTATGGGTATAACTTGCACTTTTTCATGAATGACTTAAAATGTAATGCCAACTTGCTGCTGTTATTATTTGTTTAAGGCGTTGATACTCGTATTAAAAGTTTATGTAGTTGCGATGGTAGTATAATGATACATGTATGCATGTTTAGCCTTATTACGATGCCATTGAATGATGATGATGCCATTGCATAAAATCATGTTTGCATTTGTTAGGATCCCCGATTTCATCGAAGAAGAATGGATATAACTCGCACTTTTTCTTGAATTGCTTAAAATGTAATGCCAACTTGCTGGTTTTATTAGTTTATGTAGTCCTTAAAAGTTTATGTAGTTACGATGGTAGTACATACATATAATGATACATGTATGCATTTTTAGCCTTATTGCGAGTAATGAAGTCGAAATACGACGGCTCTGCAATAAGTCTCTATTATCATTATAAAATGCAGTTAACGCTTAAAATATTGAGTTTTTTTTTGATTAATTTTAAAATAAATAGTATTTCAAATAAAACCAATCGTAGCGTATTAAAATTTAAAAAGTTTAATCAAGGCGAATTCACACAAGGTAATGGATGTCTGGCGAATTCAGTTCGCCCCAGTCAATTAGTTGGGACCGCATACATTTTAAACTTCATATCAAAAAAATGAAAGCCTGGGGCCGAATTACCGCATTCGTTATCGAGTAGGCTTTCGTATCGAATAAAATTTCGTCACGTATCGAATGGATGGATTACCGCATTCGATAGCTAACGGATGGAAATGTTTAAAAAGTGTACCTGTAACAAGTATGCGATTGACAAGTGAGACTACCAAAGAAGTATGAAAATGCAGTAAAAGAAATGTCAAGGAGAATGACATTTCTTTTGTACTACTTCCGTTTTGTTGTTGTAATGGTGCATGCAGATCAAGCGGCTGTAGTAATTGCAAAAGTTAAAAAAACAACTTAAATATTTAAGTATCAAAATAATCTTTGTATAAATAATATTAATAAAATTTATAAATAAATAAAATCATTTAAGAGAATTATTACATGGTGTCAGAATGGCCGAAAAATAAATAAAAGTGCACTTCTAATTAAAAAATAAAAAGTTAAATACTTAAAATGGCGGATGAAGGCCAAAATCGTACACCACGTACTCTAGATTGTTCTAATATGGCCACGGAATGGCCCAAATGGAAACAAAATTTCATGGTATGGATGATTGCAACTGGAAAAATGGAAATCCAGAAAAAAACAAAATTGCAACATTTATATGGCTGATCGGTGAGCAAGGTGCGGTTATATATAATACACTATTTCCAAATGATGGTACACAAAATTGAATGCTGGGTGAAGTTCGTGTTGGAGCGGATGCAGTAACGCAAAGATTATTGGATGGCGTCATTAAGAAATTCGATGATTACTGTCTGCCTCAAAAGAACGTTGCGATGGAATCATTCAAGTTGAACATGATATCGCAAAAGGAGAAGCAGTCAATCAACGAATTTGAGACAGAGTTGCGAAGACAGTTGCCTTTCTGTGATTTTAAGTGCAATTGCGGCGCATCGTATGAAGAAAGAATGCTTCGAGACCGTATTATTATCGGTGTTTATGAAAAAAAACTTCAAATGAAGCTGTTGGATGGCAGAGATGATACTTTGGCAAAGGTGCTTGAAACCTGTAAAATTTATGAAGCGGCCGGTCTGAACAAAATTATTCTGGAGGCGAAAACACCATTAATAGCAAGTTTGGACACTGAAGAAAATAAGCAAACAACGACAGTTAATTCGATTAAACGTTTTTGTTTTAACTGTGGTAGTTCATGGTCGCCAAAACATGTAAGTGAGTGCAAGGCGAAGGACATTGCTTGTCGTGTTTGCTCGAAAGTTGGACATTTTGCAAGAATGTGTCGACAAAAAGGGAAATTCCAGCAAATGAATCCGAAGAAAGATTACAACAACAACAATAGTAACGGTGGTCGTTACAACAACAAACGGGGAATTGGTAGTATTGCTTGGGGTGATATTCAAGGTAGGTCTTTTGACTGTGTGAAAACAATAACAGGAGAAAAATTAAACAATAAGACTTATTTTAGAATAGAGTCAGTAGAATCAAATCGGACTAAATGGACTAAAGAATATCAGATTGAAGGAGAAATAGTTAAGTTTAAGTTAGACACTGGATCAGACGTGAATTGTATTCCTTTAAGCTGTGTTCTCACTATGTGTATTTGTCTTATGGAATGTCACTTTTTTATACACATGTGATTTCATGTGTATGTCAAAATTTGCGGTTTACATAAGGTTTATAATTTTTGTGTTCACCTGTTGGTATGTTACGTACATTTGACATAACCTATAAAGCAAAACAATCATAAAACAGCAGTGTTTATACATATTTTATTGTTATATATACTTCTTTTATTTAATTTTACACTTATTTTATTAAATTTAATACTTTATTAATTTAATGATTATGTTATTTAATCCGCAAACAATTGCTTTATTAAAAACCAGCTGATGTCAGATGCTTTGTCACTTCAAAATAGAACTCGTTCTAAATCATGTGTACTGTGCACAGAGAAATAACACAGGCTATTGTGTGAAGGGGTTCAGACTATATGTACAAATTTAACATGTGAAAATGTGACATTCCATATGGCAAATACACATAGTGAGAACACAGCTTTAGATGTCATCAAAAGACTGAAAATAAACATTAGTAATAAAAGCAATGATTTTCCTGTGTACGATTATAGTAATAATAGAGTACAGATTTTTGGTACTGTGAAATTAAGGTGTGTTGATCTAAAATCTCATAGTAAAGGAGAAGTATTATTTCTGGTTGTGGATAATAAATTTGAGCCAATACTTGGATTGGATTGTTGTATTAAATTTGGATTAGTTAAACGGATGGATGTTGACAGAGTTGCGTTGCCAGAGGGGTCAGAATTATTTATAGGAAAATATAATGATGTGTTTCACGGATTTGGTCGGTTCCCGGGAGAATATAGGATTTACTTAAAAGAGGGGTCGAAGCCTGTGCTTCACTATAAGAAGCGGGTACCACATGCATTAATGGACAGATTGAAAATGGAACTTGATAGTATGGTGCAGGAAGGAATTATTTCAGTAGTTGATTATCCAACTGAGTGGGTTAATAATCTGCAGATTGTAGAAAAGACGAATGGTCGATTGCGCATTTGTCTGGATCCAAGACCATTAAATGAGTGCATCAAACGGGTACATTTCCTTATCCCAACAATTGATGATCTTACATCGGGTCTAGCCAATGCGAGAGTATTCACGGTTATTGATCTTACTAGTGGATTATGGCATATGTCCTTAGAGAGGGCATGGTCAGATTTGACCACGTTTATGACGCCGTTTGGGCGATACAAATTTAATCGCCTGCCTTTTGGTCTCAGCTGTGCACCTGAGATGTTTCAGATAACTATGGCAAAGATTTTTGGTGACATTCCAGGGGTTTATATTTATTTTGATGATATACTGATAGGTGCAAGGGACGTGGCAGAACATGACAGAATTCTGGGAATGGTAATACAACGGGCAAGAGAAAATAATGTTAGATTTAATTCAGAGAAGATACAATACCGCAAGTAATCTGTGGAATTTATGGGGAACACTATATCACACAATAGAATTAAAGCCGGTAGGAAATATTGTGATGCTATTCTGGGGATGGAAAAACCGAGAAGTAGAGCTGATGTTTTGCGTTTTCTGGGTTTGGTAAAATATTTGACAAGATTTATACCAAATCTGTCAAAGATAACTTCGGGGTTACGTAATCTAATGAGATTTGATGTTGATTTCGAATGGAATGGGGAACATGAGATAGAGTTTAGGAATCTATTGAATATCATTGCATCGGAACCTGTTTTGGCAATCTATGATCCTAGATTGCCTGTGAGGATTCAAACAGATGTGTCCAAGGATGGATTAGGGTGTCTCTTAATTCAGGAGGGGCATCCCGTTGCTTTTACATCTCGGACACTGGCGAAAAATGAGCAGAAGTGGGCACAAATAGAAAAGGAACTCCTAGCTATTGTCTTTGCATGTCAACGTTTCCATTATTTTGTATATGGCCGTGAGTTTACGGTTGAGAGTAATCATAAACCGCTGGAGACATTAGTTAAACGGGATATTGATGATATCACTATGCGTCTTCAGCGTATGTTCATGATGTTATTAAGGTATCCTCAAATGGATATAGTTTATAGACCTGGAAAGGAAATGTTGGTGGCTGACTGTTTGTCTCGTGCTCAGTTATCGGAGGAGGAAGAAGTGAAGGATTTGTCAGGTGTAATACATAATATAGTGAAATTGATTTGTTTATCGGAAGAGAATTTTAGATATTATAGGAATATGTTGGATGAGGACGAGAAATATAGTCGTATTTGTACATATGTTGAGAAGGGGTGGCCGAGTTTCCACCAGTTAGATGATATGGGTCAACATTTTCATAAGTTTAAATCGAGACTTCATGTTGAGGAGGGACTTCTATTGCTAGATCATAGATTAGTAATACCTGAGAAGTTGCAAGGGAAAATTACTGAATGGTTACATGGCTCACATCTTGGTATTGAAAAAACACTAGCACGTGCTAGGCGATTGTATTATTCGCCTGGAATGGGTAAAAGGATAAAAGAAGTGGTCCAGTCCTGTGCTGTCTGTGAAAAATTTCGAAGAAATAATCAAAAGGAGCCATTGATGCAAGAGGAATCACCAAAATATCCGTTTCATATAGTGGCTGTAGATTTGTTTGAATACGCTGGTCGGGATTTTGTGGTAATTGTAGATGCTTATTCTAATTATTTGATAGCGACACCATTGCATGACAAGACATCGAAGCATATCATTGACCAAATGAATCAGATATTTTTTAAGGTTGGGTTTCCAACTATAATCAAGTGCGACATTAGTCCTTTTGGATCCAGGGAATTCGATCGTTACGCTATTGAATTTAATATTCAATTTAGATTTTCAAGTCCGCGCTATCCACAAAGTAATGGGTTGGCTGAGAAGGGTGTGGCTATCGCGAAGAACATATTGAAGCGTTGTTATGAAACAGGTGATCTGGGTTCGTATCAATATAGAATTTTAGAATACAATACGACACCTTTGGCAGGTATGCAGCTGTCACCATCTATGCTATTTTTGGAAGGCTAATTAAGAAAAAATTGGCAGTATCGGGCTCATTGTTAACCAGAAATAATGTGACCGAGGACTCGGTTCAAAAAAAAATTTTAAGAAAAAAGGAAAGACAAAAATATTATTATGATCGAAATGTAAAATCGTTGCCGGAAATTAGCATAGGTGACTTTGTTATTTTTAAGAAGGATAGTAAAGGGTGGCATTATGGCGTGGTAGTGGAAAGGGTTAGCGATCGGTCATATATAATAAAGGACAATTGTGATAGATTATTTAGACGTAATAGGAGATTCATTGCTAGAACGGAAAATTGTGATTTCGATACTAGTGACTTACTTCGGGAGGAGAATATTGGTAATGGCTGTGACAGGTGTATACCAGAGGCTTATAGGGTGCAGCCATCGCCTGAGAACTATGACTCTGGTGATCTAGATACTGAACATGAGGGTAATATTGAGGTGGATATTCCGTCAGATGAGCATAGAGCATCAGTACAGGAATCCGAGGATAGTATAGATGTCCGTTCTGGCGCTCGTGTTCAGGACGAAGAGACGAAGTCCAGAGAAGGGGTCACGACAGAGATGAGGACAAGAAGTGGTCGAGTAGTGCGACCACCAAAGAGATACCTTGAATAATCATAATAATAATAAGAGAAAAAAAGAGCATGTAACAAGTATGCGATTGACAAGTGAGACTACCAAAGAAGTATGAAAATGCAGTAAAAGAAATGTCAAGGAGAATGACATTTCTTTTGTACTACTTCCGTTTTGTTGTTGTAATGGTGCATGCAGATCAAGCGGCTGTAGTAATTGCAAAAGTTAAAAAAACAACTTAAATATTTAAGTATCAAAATAATCTTTGTATAAATAATATTAATAAAATTTATAAATAAATAAAATCATTTAAGAGAATTATTACAGTACCGAGTTTATATTATACCGGTTGTTGAGTCGACTAAAAATTTGTAATACATTAAAGAAAAATTTTGTGTTTCTAGCAGCTAGTACAACAACCAAATCGATTGGACAACTGTAAAAGGTTTATAGGTTTTTTGCAAAATAAAAAAAAATGTTGTATTCGATCGCTCTAGTGCTAACGAGTGGAATTTAAACAGCAGCTACTCGATTATCGTATGCCGTAATCCCAAAAAGAATATTTTCGAAAAATTTTACTCGATCACGTATGCGGTAATTCGGCCCCTAAACTTTTGAAATAAAACCAAATAACATCAAAATCGTAAACAACAATTGCTTAACCATTTCCCTGTCCTGTGCATCACATATGATGCACATCAAGTTGCTTTCATACGCTTGTGCATCACATGTGATTCACAAATGGTATTTTTTCAAGGTTTGTATTTTAATGGACGTGAGAGAAATAATGAATTTAAGAAACTAAATGTGTGGAGATGATATTATTTTATTTTGTATCAAGTCCCCACATGCCTGACTCTTCTACTTTAGAAGTTTTATGGAAATAAAGAGGACGTTTTTTTAATAACGAAAAAAATAATGAATTCACTTTTATTTATTAAAAACTACCAAAAAATAACTAAAATTCGATTCTTTAATTCTTACATATATATATATATATATATATATATATATATATATATATATATATATATATATATATATATATATATATATATATATATATATATATATATATATATATATATATATATATATATATATATATATATATATATATATATATATATATATATATATATATATATATATATATATATATATATATATATATATATATATATATATATATATATATATATATATATATATATATATATATATATATATATATATATATATATATATATATATATATATATATATATATATATATATATATATATATATATATATATATATATATATATATATATATATATATATATATATATATATATATATATATATATATATATATATATATATATATATATATATATAAAGATTTATAGATTTATCACCAAAAATGTTATTTCAGTCTTTATGATTATCATTAAAACAGGTTAAACATAATGCCTTTTGACGTTCAGCGCACTCAGTTGAAACTTGTTTCGTTTTTTTGATTGCAGATTTTCTATCTTCAGTCTCAGCTATTTTGCGATAGCATTCTGAACACCTTTAGCGAAAAATTTTCCCGTCAGCTTTCCGTGGAATAATTGTCAGGACGTGTACAACCCTTGGCGCAGTTTCTCTAGTTTCTTCAGTGGGTATTGTGATATCAACCAATGCCATTGCAATGGATTTTGAAACCTCTTGCATATTTAATTTTTTTCTTGCATAAAACTTGTTGTATAAGACCCAGGTGTTTAAAATCGATATGCTTACGCATTCGAAAAATACCTTACGATACCACTTAACGCTTTTACGAGCAGGACTGTAATATGATATCATCTGATCGGAAAGATCCACACCACCTTTTACACGATTGTAATCTAATATTACAGAAGGCTTCAACAACTTCTCTCCTTGTGGATTTTTTTCCAGTGTCTTTTTTATCGGGACCATGAAAAGTTGAAATCATATGTATTTCCCTCTTGTCCTGAAACTTCATCACTCGAATACCAGAAATACTTTTTTTCCGAAGAGTTGTCCTTTCTTCAATTTCACAGTTTTCAAATTTGGTAGTCCGACTCTATTTGATCGCAATGTTCCACAGTAATCTGTTCTTTTTTGTTTCAAAAACATTGTCAGAGGAATACTGCTGTACCAATTATCCGCAACTAGTAGTCTTCCTTCATTCAATAAACCCTTGGCTAGTGAAGCAACAATGGTTCCAGAATAATCTAGTTCTGGAATTTTTCAGATGATCCCTTGCCACAATATATCGAGAAATTCCAAACATAGCCAGTCATCTCGCAGAGTTTAAATATTTTGATGCCATACTTATGAGCTTTTCCAGGATTATGTAGTTTGAAGAGGAGTCTTCCCTTGTGCGAAATTATTGTTTCGTCTACCGAAATTTCCGCACCTGGAGTATATACTTCCTGGTACTTTGAAATCAATATTTCGGTGAAGTTTGATATCTTGTACAAACGCTCTCCAGGAGGAGCAATGATATCACTAACATGCCAGTTTCTTAAAATTAAGGTGAAACGATTGTAGCTCATATTAATTTTATGAAACAATGGAAGGTAATAAATTTCATCTTTTTTCCAATAGTCTTCCATGTTGGGATATTTTATGAGACCTGAAATAATTATAATACCCAGAAATTTCTTCATTTCAGTCATTTTTACATCTAACCATCTATTCATACGGGAATTACGACGCAGCTGATTATTTTCCATAAATTGTCTTGCATATCTATTAGTCTCTGTAACCATCAATTCCATTATTTCTTCACCAAAAAACTGTTGAAATATGTTAATTGGCATGGGTTCCGAGTTATCAACTGTAACGCGTTTATTTAAACCGTAACTTCCAATAAAATCTAACCTTTCCGCTGCTTCAAAAGTGGAGCTCCATTGCTGGGATTCAGGCATTCTGGATGCTGCTGATGTAGATGTATTTCGCTCCAATTCTTCGTCTTCCGATGTACAATGTTCTTCATAGATTTCTTCTCTTTCGTCAGGTGTTGAAAATTATGAAAAACTTAAATCAGAAGGAACATAGTCAACAACAAGCAGTGCATAAAAAACGTTTAAAACAAAATTAAAATTTTGGTCGTACGGCATACATTTTTTTTGTATGGGGACAGGCAAAGGGCTAAAATAAGCAAGGCGAATCCATACTAGGTGGCCGCAAGAGCCCAGCTGCTTACGTAAATGTTTACACATTTGTCCTGTCAGCAGTGTTAATGTATCGGCTGTTTTGACATCCCAAATGAAAATTCTCGACGGCGAATTCTCTTGCGATTTACCTTGGAAATAAGCATGCAGTGTAAACTATTAAAATAACAAACAAACAATTAATTAGTACATAGCAAGGCGAATTAATTTTACAAGGTGGTGTTATAAAAACAGCTGACTACTTTTTTTGGAAGCTCGGTGTGTCAAAATTTGTTTATAAACAATAATAATCAGTGTGACCGTTGGCCAGATAAAGTGGGCATTTGCCACTTTTTTAAAAATATGTAATGTCGTTAAATTTTTTAAAATAAAGGTAATTTTTTACTTTATATTAAAAAATCGCAATGTAGAATTCCTTCAAAGCAAAAATTTACCTTTGTGAGGGATGATACAATAATTTCTAAAAATTTCACTTCCTCGAAAAATTATTATATTGCAGATTTTCCTTGAAAAGTGCAAACAACGCAACATTTTTTTGTAGAAAAGAAACCGTTATAAATCTGCCATCTTTTGATAAATTATGCTTTCTTTTATTTTTTATGAAGTGGTATTTTATGTTACATATTATGAGAGCTTTCTATAATGCGATAATATTAAAAGAAGTATAGCCGTATATCTACAACTTTTTTTGTAATTGTACGTAAGAAATATTTTAATACAAACTAGGCTTGAAAAATCCGGTTTTATAGGATGTTTTAGAACAAATTGTAAATATATTCGAAATTAACCTCTAAGCACATTTTAAGTTTTGTATGATTTCTGGTGTTTACATTTAGTTTCGAGCTTTGGTGTCTTTGAAGTCTTATAGTAGAATTTTCTGAAAAATATATTTTAAAGACATTCCAGCCCGCTGCATAGAGGAAAAAAGCCAATCTAGCGGCGGAAAAATAAGACAAAAATATTGAATATAAAAAAGTTTAAACGCAGCATCAAAGCGTTCTGGCATTTTAAAATTACATTTTAAACATTGAGAAAAATTGGGTTGTAATTCTTTATTGATTTTAATATCTTATATGTTGGCATATTGAATCGGTAATGATGGACGTTTTCGGACAAAGTAACTTTTTTTGATAGAGTATTATATCAGCTACTGTAAACGGCTTTACGTAGATACAGAAAAATCTTGCTTTGAAAACTGTTCCAAATCTTTATAGAAATACAAAAAAAAAGTATACCCTAGTATACCTGCGTTAAAAATAGCTGCAAACATTTTTTAAATGTTTAACCCTACAGCCTTTCCAATAATTCATGCACACGTTTTTTGTGGATCAAACTATTAGTTTGGAAGATATATGTAAGCTTTCCGATGACTAAATAGTTTTATCGGTAAAATTGGTCTTATATAACAAAATATAGCCCATAGTGCTAAAAATAGCTGCAAAATTTTCACAGAATTTATAACCTACATCCTTGGCTATAACTTATGTGTACAATTTTGTGGATCCGACTATTAGTTGCAAAGATATGGGTTTTTCGAAAACTTAAGAATTTTATCGGTAAAATTGGTCTTATGAAACCACGTATAACGCCCACTGTGTTAAAAAATAGCTGCCTAACTTTTAACATACCTTGTAGAGTACATCCTTCCCTATAATTCATCCGTACATTTTTTGTGGATCAGACTATTAGTTTGGCAGATATTTTTCCGCCACTAGATTTGCCTTGCTCCCCTGTGTGCGCTGTATCACCGTTTAAGTCGAAGAGTTAGTTATATGGTTAAAATGTAACCTAAATTTAAGGCTTACAAGATTTATTATCCCTATTCACTATAACAATGTGCAAAATGAAGGGGACGATTTTACTTCCTCCTTGAAGGGCAGATGTAAATTTTCAAAACGCCGACACATATCTATTTTTGTCTATCTTCTACCACAATCATTCGCTAGAAGTCTGTAATTTTTAAAGTTTAGATTTTGTTCTACAGTGTTCTTTTTAGTCCACGTCATTAAAAGAAGAAGGTTATCAACACGTTTGTATTTTTTATGTTTGTTTCTTCAGCGCACCGCCATTTATAGGCTGATTTGTAAAATATTTATTTTATATAAAAGGGAACACAGCTACCTACATTGGCAACACTTTTTTTTAGTTTTTGTCCACCTGTACATATTTTTGTATGAATTGTTCATACATTACAGCTTATATGCCAATGTTTAAGTAATTTGTGAAATTTTTAAAAAAATATCAAAATTGGTTAATTTTGCCCAAAAATTTTTTAATGCCTACGAAATACATAAAAATGCAATAATTTGGTTTAGTTAATTCGTTTTAAAAAATGTCTCCCCTTTGTTTGAAAAATATCTCCTTGGTGGCACTTTTTTCTTCAAAATCCGTTATTTCTGTCACATTTCCCTGTCAATTTCCCATGGTGTTTCGCCTTGCTTTTGACTTAAGGGCAATATACACAGTCAACATGCTTGACAAGCGCAATAATAGTATGTGTGACTTTAAACGACATGTATTTTACATCTGACTTGTCAAATTACCCACTGCAAAAGTTGTACATGCCGTGTGAAACATACGAAACATTGTCAGATGACATTTACAGAGGCAAAGTCATATGAAAATTTTTCAATTAGAGTGTGTTCTATTTTCATCTGACAAGGCATATGACATCAGCTGTATTGAATTAACAAAAAGGTGGTTTGGCTGAAAAAACATAAAAAAATACTTAGAGGTTATGACAGATGTAATTGCACATGTCGTGTGTGAAAGCAAATATTATAAACCATCTGTAAATTGACAAACATACGAAGTTACATATGTCTCACATACCTGACAAGCCATATGTAAAAAACAAGTCGTCTAAAGTCAGCATTAGTTTAGTGACACCGACGACGATTGATGGAAAATCTACTTGGTTTTGATTTTTCGTCAAGCACACGTACACGAATCTGACATCGAGCTGATTGATTGTGTATTATGCTCTTTAAAGAGCTTCGAATACGCTCCACATAATTGTAATGTGTTTGACGTTTTGATAAAATGCAAGATAAAGACCAATTCTGAAGAATGATTCCCTACATAGCCGGCCTTCGGCCTTCGTACGGACTTAATAATGATGCTTCTTACTAACGATTTTCTATATACATAGCTTTTAAATGACACCAATATTGACCTATTCAATTCATAAATGTAACGCATAATCACAGTTCTATATGAAAAATTCAGAGGCTCATAGCTCGGAAAATATGGGTTGCCGCCAACTTTTTTATTTTATAATTTCTTCTTATTTTTCAATTTTCTATCACATTCTAATTTTTGTTTTGTATGGAGCAACTTCACTAAAGTACATTTAAGCCTTCTTTTTTTATTTCAAAACAATTTTTACACAAAATGTATCAAAATTGATGATATCGAGCACAATGAATGCTTGATATCTCAGAAACCAGAAACAATTCACCAAACAGATTTCGGATTCTGAGAGGATATTCAAATTTTTTGATATGTCGAATAGCGACTTCGCTGAGTAAAGGTGTTCTCATCTATGCATCTCGAATATGTAGTAGCTTCGCTGTGTAAGGCATATTTTGACTAGACGGCCTTCGGCCGGTCTTAAGGAATCTCTCATCTATGTATGCCAAATAGTGACTCCCTAAAGATTTCTGACTGGAAGGCCTTTAGCCGGGCTTAAAGATTTTCTCCTTTATATATGTCGAATAGTGGCTTCGCTGAGTAAAGGTCTTCT
>OY101450.1:84897668-85005168 GCA_956483635.1 Panzeria rudis
GTGCAAATTTAAGATCAAAATATTATTGATACAATAGTTTAAAGCGTTGTTATCGTTTATAAATTAAAACCCAGGAAGAAACAAATAAGAAAAGGTTTTCTACCTAATTAAAAGCAACAAAAATATATTACATGAGATCATGGCATATATGTATATCTATACTTTTACATATCTTAAATTAATCTGTTGTTTTTTCTGCACATATATGTGTTACACATAGGTTTTAGTTGTTACTAAAGCTAAAATGTTGCTTTATTTAGAGTCGACGTTTTAGAGCTTTGTGATTTAATTGACGTTTTAGAGTAGACAATGTCAATGAAAAGGTGTTGACGTTTTGGGATGTTGACGAAATGGGGTGTTGACGTTATCCCGAGCGCACTGTATATATATATATATATATATATATATATATATATATATATATATATATATATATATATATATATATATATATATATATATATATATATATATATATATATATATATATATATATATATATATATATATATATATATATATATATATATATATATATATATATATATATAATGTTTATGTATATATATATATATATATATATATATATATATATATATATAAACATTTATATATATATATATATATATATATATATATATATATATATATATATATATATATATATATATATATATATATATATATATATATATATATATATATATATATATATATATATATATATATATATATATATATATAAACATTTTTAAAACTTCTGAACCCATTACGAAGCGGGGATGAGCTTACGAAAATCACAAGTTTTTAGAAAGCAAATTAATAAACAGGGGCCGAATCGTCGCTTTTGATATCGAGGTGATTCGATCGAGTTTTCTTACTTTGAGATTATGGCATTCGCTTTCGAACAATACAAACATTGTTCGATATCGAATGCCATAATCTGAAACTAAGAAAACCAGATCGAATCAGCTCGATATCGAAAACGACGATTAGACGCCAGGTGACCTAATTTATTTTTTTATTATGTGTGTACATTTATTAATATGTTTGTTATACCACAGAGAAGAAAACATTTGTCTGGCCGAAGGCCGGCTATGCAAAAAGGATTTAGTTAGCGTAGCCGGTGTTTGTTATACCATAGAGAAAATCCTTGCGTCCGGCCGAAGGCCGGCTATGCGGTAAGGCTTTAGTTAGCGTAGCAGGTGTTTGTTATACCATAAGAGGAGAAAATCCTTGAGTCCGGCTAGGCAAAAAGGCTTTAGTTAGCGTAGCCGGTGCACTTTCGTGTAAAATTTGGTGTAAACTTTATTTAGAGCTAGATTTATTCAAAAGCTTTAAAATGATACCAATATTAGCCATATACATACATTCAGAAATAAAGTAGAAAATTACATAGTATGTATATATATATATATATATATATATATATATATATATATATATATATATATATATATATATATATATATATATATAACTCGAAAACTATGCGTTTCCCGTTTTTATTTACATTTTCTTCTTATTTTTGCATTTTCTATCCTATGTAATTTTTTTATTTTTATTTGGAACTGTCACTAAACTGGACTTGTTCCAATAAATTATACATTTTTGAAAACTCATTAGGAACAATATGCATGATGATCGCAAAACTTTATTCACAGGCCGGGGATTGTGCAATATGATACAGAAATATTTAATAAAACATATTTGCAACAAGCCACGGTCTTCAAATAATTATGCGCAATGCCGCTAGCAAGGCCATGGCCCACGGCCACTTGGTTAACATGTTTAAAGAAATGCATTAAAGCCGCTATCTCTCATAACCTCAATTTATTGTAAATGATTTAGTTCGCGGCAAAGTTCAAAGAATATTATTTGTCAATTATAAATTATAGGTATGCGAAATTATCGTATTAAAACGCTGAAATAATTTAAAAGCTATATACAACAATATTCTTTTATTGTACGTTTTTACGTCACAACTTTTTTAAATGAAAACAAATTAATATGCAGTCTGTGTTAATATTCAAACCAAACTTTTAAAAATGTATTTTTTAGAATGGGAAATTCTGACAAAAACGTAGCGAGTGATTGAAAGAGTGCCAGAGTAAAAAAAGAAATGTTGCCAGTAGCGCCAAAAATTCGAATTGTTTAATAGACCTGCCAGAAGAAAATGTTTGTAGAACCAGTGATGGGAACTTTTTTCTTTAAAACCCCCCAAGGCGAATTGATACCAGGTGGCCTTATTAGCGTATCTAATCGTCAACTAACTTACCCCATCCGTCAAACTCAAACCCGCCAAGTGTGGGTTAGAAAATAGCTAGATTAGGTCTATCCCCTGAACTATTCCTTAGTTTTGACCTATACCGGAAATAGCGCGCGAGCGAAATAAAATAAATATTTTATTTTTGAAACTTTGTTAAAAAAAACTTGCCAGGTATATAAACTATACACCAAACTGAAGATTAGTAGGTCCGTTTTAAGGTACACGTAGTCTGCCCCGCGAACTACACCTTAATTTTGACCTTTACCGGCAATAGTACCCGACCGAAATAAGATAAATGTTTTATTTTTGAAACTTTGTTCAACAAAAAACTTGCCAGGTATATAAACTATACACCAAATTAAAGCTTAGAAGGTCCGCTTTAAGGTATATATGGTCCGCTCCTCGAACTATTACTTAATTGCAACGTGACCAAATTTTAAAATAATATAAAGCTAAATCAGGTTTTAAAAAGAGCTAACATGGCGCTTACACATGCAAGTGCAAGTTCGAAAAACTCAATACACGCATACTTTTTCACTAACGCAGTCACATTTTTCGTACTTGCAGCTCTACTTACAAGAGAATTTACTTGTAACCTGGCCTTTACACATGCAAGTGCAAGTTCGAAACGTACACACTACTTGCAAGTAATTACTTACATGTGTAAATGCAGGGCAAAGAAGGAATTTTAAAGCCAAAAAATAAAGCTAAATTTTTTTACTGCTTTGCAATAGTAACCTTTCATTATTTTTAAATTTTTTATAGTTTAAATGGTGTTTATGTAGGTATAAATAGTATGAAAATATATTTTTGGCTCATTTAAATGAAAAACATTCAATCAATAACAACCACCCAAGCGATGAAAATAGCATTTCGCAAAATAACTACGATTTCGACTCGAAGTCATTAAGCTGGTGTGTTGGAAATCGCAATCACAAAAAACTTAGCTATTTTAATTCGCAAGCAAAGAGGAAAGAGCTTAAATTTTTACTGGAATTTTTTTTTTGCAATTTGATACCAATTTTTTTAAAGAGGAAAGTTCCCTTAGTGAAATTTTGTATCAAATTGCAAAAATAAAAGCATTCCGGTAAAAATTTAAACTCTTTCCCCCATATTCATAAATAAATAAAATGTATTTGATATATATATATATATATATATATATATATATATATATATATATATATATATATATATATATATATATATATATATATATATATATATATATATATATATATATATATATATATATATATATATATATATATATATATATATATATATATATATATATATATATATATATATATATATATATATATATATATATATATATATATATATATATATATATATATATATATATATATATATATATATATATATATATATATATATATATATATATATATATATATATATATATATATATATATATATATATATATATATATATATATATTAAGAAAATTTTGTATGAAAAATTTTACATAAAATACATCTCAAACTCATTTTAAATTCTATGAATATAGGGTTTCTATTTAATATCATTTAAAAAAATAAAATTTTTATACATTTTAATACAAAATACTAAACTAAAAAATATGTTCCAGCCGATGGCCTTGGCAGCCAGTGCTAGCAATATTTATTAATTTTATATTTATGTAATTTTAATGTCAAGTAAATAAATGAATACATAAATAAATAAAAATTATGTTGCTTTATTTCGACTATTGTGTTACTTTTGTTTACTTTAAAAACAGATGCATAAAACATATAATATGAAGCAAAAATAGTAAGGGAAAAATCTAAAAATAGTTGAAAAATTCTGTGTTGGATACTATGATTTCAAAAAACATAGAGCATTGATAAGAATCTTTTTCGAAGATTATTTCGAAAAATAAACAGAACGCGCGTCCCTTAGCACATGCAAAAGTGAGATTTGAGATTTTAAACTTACAACTGATTTTTGCCATTGTAATTCCAAAAGAGTAATATGACCTACGCTAAAATTTTACATTTCTTCTTTAAAATTTTCATACAATTTACTTTTGTTTTGCTTAGACTGTTTTCTAATGAAAAGATGTTTGTGATTTGTAAAGTTGAAAAGTTATTTGGCAAACGTTGCCGTAGTTGGGACATTAATTGTTTAATCAAATTTCGGCAAGTGTATCTAATTTCTTTTTCTGTTTCAGAATTTGCAATTAGAAAACCGTGTAAATTTGATTTTAAACGGCCAAAAATTTGGGACTTCAAAGCGATTTGATGACAAAGATTTTTCAAAAGCAAGTGAAGTTCTGAAAACAATAGCATGGGGTCCACGTCGTTACTTTCGAACATTTTATTTACTTTTTGAACATCAAATATTTTTCACTATACAAATTTTTCAAGACTTTAGCTTGATGGCAGGATTCCGAAATAGATGCAAGTTGATAGTGAGTTTTTAATTCCAACCATTGTATACTTATTACACCATGATGTCGATCAAATCTGCCGCAGTGAATGTTTCTGCACTGCCAGATTATTATTATTATTTTAACTACTTTATATGGTTACGGTTATTCTGATAAGCTAATTTATTTATTTTGAAATAGAAATTAATTACACGAAATTGAAATTAAAGAAAAAGCTAGAAAAAGCTAATTGCATTGTTGAAAAAAAGCTAAGAGCTAAATGAAATATTTCGAGCTAAACATTAAAAAATAAAGCTAAATATAGCTCCAAAAGAGCTAATATGGCCACACTGCTTAAGTGTTATGAATTTGCCTTGGTCAAAGCGAATTAATATCAAGTGGCCTTATCATCAAAACAACACACATACAAAGTAGGTGTAGGACTATTTTTATTTGTGCTTTGACAGTTCGGGTTAAAGTTTTTCTCTTTTCTTATATAGAGTTTGACTGATTGGGTGTAATCAGCTGATGATCATCTGTGATGATAGGGCTACCTGGTACTGAATTCGCCTTGGCCTTGGTACGCAAGGCATATTCATTACAGGTACCACCACAACTAAAACATATGCAACACCAAAAACACATGTATTTTGTTGGTAGAAATACCCCTGAAATATGTCAAATCCATTATCTGTGTGACGCACACATTCTCAAATTTACTAAAACAGCTGTTCTTGTAGTGGTACCTGTTCATTCTAGCTTGCTTGGTAGTGTTCAAGGCGAGTTCAGGGCCAAGGCGAATTCAGTACCAGGTAAACTCGTCATTAAAACAAGTACAACAATACAAAAAACAATATGCAGTTTGGCCATTTTGAACAAACCTAATCTGTCAAAAACAGCAGGCCAAAACAGGGATGGAAAAGTTAGTACAGTTACCAATTTTTGGTACACTTCGAATCTTAAAAGTACAATGGTACACCAATGGCTTATTCAGTACAATTAATAATTTTCCTACTTTTTTTTAGCAAACCTCATTATTGCAGTTTATTTATTGTGATAAAATATATTCTTTTCGTCCGCTCGTACATATGCCACTATTATCTAAATTAAATTTAAATTTTGCGAAGTATTGAAAACAAAGTTCGGCTTAAAAGTGCTCAAATAAGGCTAGCTCACAAAATGTCTCTATAATAGGTCCGTTTGTTTACTTTTACAGTAAAATGCAGTAAATGAGTAATTACTGAGTAAACTGCAAACTTTACTCTCAAAAATGCTATTGCCCAAAAAAGTACGCGAACGGAAAAATAGTAAAAATTCGTAAGATTAAGGAAATATCTGATGGCAAATAAGTATATTGCTGAAAAACATTTACAGTTTTGACTACTCAACTTTCTTTCTTATTGGTAATCGATACAATACTACTTATAACACGCAAATTTTAAGAAAATATAAAAAAATAATTGTATGTAATCTTTTCCATTTGTTTTTACAATTTATTTGATTTTTTTAATTTGTGTCTAGTTAAATTTATTCAGAAGTAAATTATCATTTGTTTTTGCTACTGAGTACCTTATAAACAAGTGCAGTAGTAAGTAGCCAAGTACTTAGCACTTTCATAACACTAACAATTTAAAGTAATACAAATAAATTTGCCACAGATATATGTATTAATTCGCCTTGAGTAAAATGTAAACAAACAATAGTAAAAACATATAGATTTCGATCGGCGTGAACAAATCAAACTCACCACAACAAACCGTAACAGCTGTCCGTTGTTCTTTCTGTTGTTGCTATTGTATTATTTGATAAGTGGTGAATTATTTTAACTGAGAAAAGATACAGTAAGCAATGAATATAATAAAATAAATAATTTAAAAGGCTCTTAGATATATTAAAACATTTCTTTATTTCGTACCCAAGAATTAGTTTAGATTTAACAACAAAAATACTTGTTTGGGGAATGTAAAAGTCTTTTAAATTTCATTTGAACAAAAAGGCTCACAAAGACCCAAAGAGTATTTTTGCTGTAAAATCTAAAATAATTCCTTTTTTGTGGAATGGAAAATTTTGTTGGTGATTATCACCCCATAGTTTTATTTTTTACCCAAAAAACTGTACGCAGTTTGTTTTCTATTGGTCTAAGCTTGATTTTGGCTTTTGATTTAATCTTGCACAAGAATTATTTTAGATTTTAGAGCAAAAATACTTTTTGGGTGTTTTTGAGCATATTTTGCGGAATGGAAAAGTTTGTTGGTAATTATCGACCAATAGTTTTATTTTTTACCCAAAAAACTGTACGCAGTTTGTTTTCTATTGGTCTAAGCTTAATTTTGGCTTTTGATTTAATCTTGCACAAGAATTATTTTAGATTTTACAGCAAAAATACTTTTTGGGTGTTTTTGAACATTTTTTGCGGAATGGAAAAGTTTGTTGGTGATTATCACCCCATAGTTTTATTTTTTACCCAAAAAACTGTACGCAGTTTGCTTTCTATGGGTCTAAGCTTGATTTTGGCTTTTGATTTAATCTTGCACAAGAATTATTTTAAAATATTGGTCTAAGCTTAATTTTGGCTTTTGATTTAATCTTGCACAAGAATTATTTTAGATTTTACAGCAAAAATACTTTTTGGGTGTTTTTGAACATTTTTTGCGGAATGGAAAAGTTTGTTGGTGATTATCACCCCATAGTTTTATTTTTTACCCAAAAAACTGTACGCAGTTTGTTTTCTATGGGTCTAAGCTTGATTTTGGCTTTTGATTTAATCTTGCACAAGAATTATTTTAGATTTTACAGCAAAAATACTTTTTGGGTGTTTTTGAGCATTTTTTGCGGAATGGAAAAGTTTGTTGGTGATTATCACCCCATAGTTTTATTTTTTACCCAAAAAACTGTACGCAGTTTGTTTTCTATTGGTCTAAGCTTAATTTTGGCTTTTGATTTAATCTTGCACAAGAATTATTTTAGATTTTACAGCAAAAATACTTTTTTGGTGTTTTTGAGCATTTTTTGCGGAATGGAAAAGTTTGTTGGTGATTATCACCCCATAGTTTTATATTTTACCCAAAAAACTGTACGCAGTTTGTTTTCTATTGGTCTAAGCTTAATTTTGGCTTTTGATTTAATCTTGCACAAGAATTATTTTAGATTTTACAGCAAAAATACTTTTTTGGTGTTTTTGAGCATTTTTTGCGGAATGAAAAAGTTTGTTGGTGATTATCACCCCATAGTTTTATTTTTTACCAAAAAACTGTACGCAGTTTGTTTTCTGTTGGTCTAAGCTTAATTTTGGCTTTTGATTTAATCTTGCACAAGAATTATTTTAGATTTTACAGCAAAAATACTTTTTGGGTGTTTTTGAACATTTTTTGCGGAATGGAAAAGTTTGTTGGTGATTATCACCCCATAGTTTTATTTTTTACCCAAAAAACTGTAGGCAGTTTGTTTTCTATGGGTCTAAGCTTGATTTTGGCTTTTGATTTAATCTTGCACAAGAATTATTTTAGATTTTACAGCAAAAATACTTTTTGGGTGTTTTTGAACATTTTTTGCGGAATGGAAAAGTTTGTTGGTGATTATCACCCAATAGTTTTATTTTTTACCCAAAAAACTATACGCAGTTTGTTTTTTATTGGTCTAAACTTGATTTTGGCTTTTGATTTAATCTTGCACAAGAATTATTTTAGATTTTACAGCAAAAATACTTTTTGGGTGTTTTTGAACATTTTTTGCGGAATGGAAAAGTTTGTTGGTGATTATCACCCAATAGTTTTATTTTTTACCCAAAAAACTGTACGCAGTTTGTTTTCTATTGGTCTAAGCTTGATTTTGGCTTTTGATTTAATCTTGCACAAGAATTATTTTAGATTTTACAGTAAAAATACTTTTTGGGTGTTTTTGAGCATTTTTTGCGGAATGGAAAAGTTTGTTGGTGATTATCACCCCATAGTTTTATTTTTTACCCAAAAAACTGTACGCAGTTTGTTTTCTATTGGTCTAAGCTTGATTTTGGCTTTTGATTTAATCTTGCACAAGAATTATTTTAGATTTTACAGCAAAAATACTTTTTGGGTGTTTTTGAGCATATTTTGCGGAATGGAAAAGTTTGTTGGTAATTATCGACCAATAGTTTTATTTTTTACCCAAAAAACTGTACGCAGTTTGTTTTCTATTGGTCTAAGCTTAATTTTGGCTTTTGATTTAATCTTGCACAAGAATTATTTTAGATTTTACAGCAAAAATACTTTTTGGGTGTTTTTGAACATTTTTTGCGGAATGGAAAAGTTTGTTGGTGATTATCACCCCATAGTTTTATTTTTTACCCAAAAAACTGTACGCAGTTTGCTTTCTATGGGTCTAAGCTTGATTTTGGCTTTTGATTTAATCTTGCACAAGAATTATTTTAGATTTTACAGCAAAAATACTTTTTGGGTGTTTTTGAACATTTTTTGCGGAATGGAAAAGTTTGTTGGTGATTATCACCCAATAGTTTTATTTTTTACCCAAAAAACTGTACGCAGTTTGTTTTCTATTGGTCTAAGCTTGATTTTGGCTTTTGATTTAATCTTGCACAAGAAATATTTTAGATTTTACAGTAAAAATACTTTTTGGGTGTTTTTGAGCATTTTTTGCGGAATGGAAAAGTTTGTTGGTGATTATCACCCCATAGTTTTATTTTTTACCCAAAAAACTGTACGCAGTTTGTTTTCTATTGGTCTAAGCTTGATTTTGGCTTTTGATTTAATCTTGCACAAGAATTATTTTAGATTTTACAGCAAAAATACTTTTTGGGTGTTTTTGAGCATATTTTGCGGAATGGAAAAGTTTGTTGGTAATTATCGACCAATAGTTTTATTTTTTACCCAAAAAACTGTACGCAGTTTGTTTTCTATTGGTCTAAGTTTAATTTTGGCTTTTGATTTAATCTTGCACAAGAATTATTTTAGATTTTACAGCAAAAATACTTTTTGGGTGTTTTTGAACATTTTTTGCGGAATGGAAAAGTTTGTTGGTGATTATCACCCCATAGTTTTATTTTTTACCCAAAAAACTGTACGCAGTTTGTTTTCTATGGGTCTAAGCTTGATTTTGGCTTTTGATTTAATCTTGCACAAGAATTATTTTAGATTTTACAGCAAAAATACTTTTTGGGTGTTTTTGAGCATATTTTGCGGAATGGAAAAGTTTGTTGGTAATTATCGACCAATAGTTTTATTTTTTACCCAAAAAACTGTACGCAGTTTGTTTTCTATTGGTCTAAGTTTAATTTTGGCTTTTGATTTAATCTTGCACAAGAATTATTTTAGATTTTACAGCAAAAATACTTTTTGGGTGTTTTTGAGCATTTTTTGCGGAATGGAAAAGTTTGTTGGTGATTATCACCCCATAGTTTTATTTTTTACCCAAAAAACTGTACGCAGTTTGCTTTCTATGGGTCTAAGCTTGATTTTGGCTTTTGATTTAATCTTGCACAAGAATTATTTTAAAATATTGGTCTAAGCTTAATTTTGGCTTTTGATTTAATCTTGCACAAGAATTATTTTAGATTTTACAGCAAAAATACTTTTTGGGTGTTTTTGAACATTTTTTGCGGAATGGAAAAGTTTGTTGGTGATTATCACCCCATAGTTTTATTTTTTACCCAAAAAACTGTACGCAGTTTGTTTTCTATTGGTCTAAGCTTGATTTTGGCTTTTGACTTAATCTTGCACAAGAATTATTTTAGATTTTACAGCAAAAATACTTTTTGGGTGTTTTTGAGCATATTTTGCGGAATGGAAAAGTTTGTTGGTAATTATCGACCAATAGTTTTATTTTTTACCCAAAAAACTGTACGCAGTTTGTTTTCTATTGGTCTAAGTTTAATTTTGGCTTTTGATTTAATCTTGCACAAGAATTATTTTAGATTTTACAGCAAAAATACTTTTTGGGTGTTTTTGAACATTTTTTGCGGAATGGAAAAGTTTGTTGGTGATTATCACCCCATAGTTTTATTTTTTACCCAAAAAACTGTACGCAGTTTGTTTTCTATGGGTCTAAGCTTGATTTTGGCTTTTGATTTAATCTTGCACAAGAATTATTTTAGATTTTACAGCAAAAATACTTTTTGGGTGTTTTTGAGCATTTTTTGCGGAATGGAAAAGTTTGTTGGTGATTATCACCCCATAGTTTTATTTTTTACCCAAAAAACTGTACGCAGTTTGTTTTCTATTGGTCTAAGCTTAATTTTGGCTTTTGATTTAGTCTTGCACAAGAATTATTTTAGATTTTACAGCAAAAATACTTTTTTGGTGTTTTTGAGCATTTTTTGCGGAATGGAAAAGTTTGTTGGTGATTATCACCCCATAGTTTTATATTTTACCCAAAAAACTGTACGCAGTTTGTTTTCTATTGGTCTAAGCTTAATTTTGGCTTTTGATTTAATCTTGCACAAGAATTATTTTAGATTTTACAGCAAAAATACTTTTTTGGTGTTTTTGAGCATTTTTTGCGGAATGAAAAAGTTTGTTGGTGATTATCACCCCATAGTTTTATTTTTTACCAAAAAACTGTACGCAGTTTGTTTTCTGTTGGTCTAAGCTTAATTTTGGCTTTTGATTTAATCTTGCACAAGAATTATTTTAGATTTTACAGCAAAAATACTTTTTGGGTGTTTTTGAACATTTTTTGCGGAATGGAAAAGTTTGTTGGTGATTATCACCCCATAGTTTTATTTTTTACCCAAAAAACTGTAGGCAGTTTGTTTTCTATGGGTCTAAGCTTGATTTTGGCTTTTGATTTAATCTTGCACAAGAATTATTTTAGATTTTACAGCAAAAATACTTTTTGGGTGTTTTTGAACATTTTTTGCGGAATGGAAAAGTTTGTTGGTGATTATCACCCAATAGTTTTATTTTTTACCCAAAAAACTGTACGCAGTTTGTTTTCTATTGGTCTAAGCTTGATTTTGGCTTTTGATTTAATCTTGCACAAGAATTATTTTAGATTTTACAGTAAAAATACTTTTTGGGTGTTTTTGAGCATTTTTTGCGGAATGGAAAAGTTTGTTGGTGATTATCACCCCATAGTTTTATTTTTTACCCAAAAAACTGTACGCAGTTTGTTTTCTATTGGTCTAAGCTTGATTTTGGCTTTTGATTTAATCTTGCACAAGAATTATTTTAGATTTTACAGCAAAAATACTTTTTGGGTGTTTTTGAGCATATTTTGCGGAATGGAAAAGTTTGTTGGTAATTATCGACCAATAGTTTTATTTTTTACCCAAAAAACTGTACGCAGTTTGTTTTCTATTGGTCTAAGCTTAATTTTGGCTTTTGATTTAATCTTGCACAAGAATTATTTTAGATTTTACAGCAAAAATACTTTTTGGGTGTTTTTGAACATTTTTTGCGGAATGGAAAAGTTTGTTGGTGATTATCACCCCATAGTTTTATTTTTTACCCAAAAAACTGTACGCAGTTTGTTTTCTGTTGGTCTAAGCTTGATTTTGGCTTTTGATTTAATCTTGCACAAGAATTATTTTAGATTTTACAGCAAAAATACTTTTTGGGTGTTTTTGAACATTTTTTGCGGAATGGAAAAGTTTGTTGGTGATTATCACCCCATAGTTTTATTTTTTACCCAAAAAACTGTACGCAGTTTGTTTTCTATTGGTCTAAGCTTAATTTTGGCTTTTGATTTAATCTTGCACAAGAATTATTTTAGATTTTACAGCAAAAATACTTTTTTGGTGTTTTTGAGCATTTTTTGCGGAATGGAAAAGTTTGTTGGTGATTATCACCCCATAGTTTTATTTTTTACCCAAAAAACTGTACGCAGTTTGTTTTCTGTTGGTCTAAGCTTGATTTTGGCTTTTGATTTAATCTTGCACAAGAATTATTTTAGATTTTACAGTAAAAATACTTTTTGGGTGTTTTTGAGCATTTTTTGCGGAATGGAAAAGTTTGTTGGTAATTATCGACCAATAGTTTTATTTTTTACCCAAAAAACTGTACGCAGTTTGTTTTCTATTGGTCTAAGCTTAATTTTGGCTTTTGATTTAATCTTGCACAAGAATTATTTTAGATTTTACAGCAAAAATACTTTTTGGGTGTTTTTGAACATTTTTTGCGGAATGGAAAAGTTTGTTGGTGATTATCACCCCATAGTTTTATTTTTTACCCAAAAAACTGTACGCAGTTTGCTTTCTATGGGTCTAAGCTTGATTTTGGCTTTTGATTTAATCTTGCACAAGAATTATTTTAGATTTGACAGCAAAAATAGTTTTTGGGTGTAACGCAGTTCGTTTTGTAAGGAGTTTAACTGTATACTGGTATTTCTTTCTTTTGTGCACAGTCATTATTTTATATACTTTGATTGTAACGAAATTAATCAATAACAAGTAAGTATTAAAATATCGGCGTGTTTATTATAGCCGAGCTTTACTGTACAATTGTACTGTACGTTTCTTAAGTCTTTGCATGATTTTGTTTGTTTTTAAAACTCACCACAGCAAATAAAAGAAAACAATGGAAAAATGTAAACACAAACAGCTGTTACGGTTTGTTGGAGTTTGATTTGTTCACATACGTTAGATTTCGACAGATTGGGTGTAAGCAGCCCAATTCGCCTACGAACAGCTGATGATCATTTGCGCTGATGAGTGAGTTCACCTGGTATTAATTCGTCTTGTTCAGGGCGAATTCATACTAGGTGGCCGCAAGAGCCCAGCTGTTTACGTAAATGTTTACACATTTGGCCTGTCAGCAGTGTTAATGTATCACCTTTTGTGACAGCCCAAATGTAAATTCTCCACCGCGAATTCTCTTGCGACTACCTGGTGTTGATCTACCTTGGGCGAGTTCATAACATACTTGAGCGAAATAAAATAAATTTTTTATTTTTGAAACTTTGCTCAACGAAAAACTTGCCAGGTATATAAACAATACACCAAATTGAAGCTAAGAAGGTCCGCCTCAAGGTATATGTGGTCAGTTCCCCGAACTAATACTTAATTGTTATGAGTTTCCCTTCGTAGTGTTCAAGGCGAATTCATAATATACTTGAGCGAAATATAATAAATTTTTTATTTTTGAAACATTGTTCAACAAAAAACTTGCCAGGTATATAAACTATACACCAAATTGAAGCTTAGAAGGCCCGCTTTAAGGTACATAAGGTCGACCCCCGAATCATTCCTTAATTTTGACCTATACCGGAAGTAGTGCCCTAACGAAATAAAATGAATTTTTTATGTTTGAAACTTTGTTTTAAAAAAACTTGCCAGGTATATTAACTATACACCAAATTGAAGCTTACACAGTCCGCTTTAAGGTACATGTAGTCCGCCCCCGAACTATGCCTTAATTTTGACCTTTACCAGAAATAGTACGCAAGCGAAATAAAATAAATTTTTTATTTCTGAAACTTTGTTCAACAAAAAACTTGGCACACACAAAAAAAAATCATAGGTTATATTTTCTAAAATAATGGTATAACTTTATTTAAGTGAAAGGCATTTACAAGGTTTGTTAGGCAATTTAACAAACGTTTTAGTTGATTTCTATGTTCGACAAATAAACTAAAAACTTTGTTAAAACTACATAAAAACTTTTAAAAATTACCTATGATATCGAAATAGATTCACACTTGAATTTTTGGAAAATTGCCGTAGATTTTAAGCGGCCATCCATTATACAATATTATTGCATATGTTATTGTACATATTATTGTCGTTTTGGCCTATACTATACAATAAATGGCATAGCATTTTCAAAGCAAATATTGCCCAATTTTCCTGACAGTGAAAAAGTAAATATAACACTAAACAATATTGCCACCACATTACACAACTTTCTTTATTGTACAATAAAAATCATAGATAAATTAACGAATATTTTTGTAGTACTTACGTAAGTCATGTATGTAATAAGTACCTTTAATATATTTTATATATTTTATTTACATACATCTGCATAAATAAATAAATAATAATAATGATTATAACAATAATATTAAACAAATTGGAGGAGGAAAAGTTAAGCCGTAG
Organism: Panzeria rudis; assembly: GCA_956483635.1. Lineage (NCBI taxonomy): Eukaryota > Metazoa > Arthropoda > Insecta > Diptera > Tachinidae > Panzeria > Panzeria rudis. Next base: position 84,912,361 of record OY101450.1, read on the forward strand.
CAGTCCGAATAACAAAGGATGATTTGAAAACTACCATCAACCAGAAAACCTGCAGTTCTGAAAAGAAAGTATCAAGTAAAATATTATTATTGCTATTATTATGTCCTGTTTCCTACAAGAAACAAACGGCTATAAGTAAAACATTAGTTTGTTCTTTTATTAATTATTATGGACCAACATTTTCAAAAATAAATGACACCACTGTACTATATTGTTACATATGTTTTACAAATTTAAGCTAGGATCCCACTATTGTCGCAATTCACCGATTTCCGCCGGCTCACTGCAATGAAGCCATATGTAATAAATCGAAATTTATTACATATGGCTTTATTACCACTGCAGTGTAGTGCTATTACGCCCTTGTTTCTCAATTAGTTAAGAAATAAAGATCCCAAAATACTAAACAACCAACCATCGAATATGCAATTCGATACTTTTCAGAAGAGCGAGAAAACCCGTCAATTGTAAATTCAATATTAACGTATTCCTAAAAGTGGAAATCTTAAAATATTTCTCGAGTTTCCAATCCTCTAAGCAAAATTGAACAATTTGCAACTCATTGGACGACCAATGTAACGAATTTAAAACCCGAATTTTGCATATTCGATAGTTGAATATGTTAGGGACGGTATTACACACAGATGTACGCTAAATATTTCCTTACCTTCTCTCCTTACCCTCAATACCATTTTTGGCCCTTGATTGATAAGCATATCCAATTGTAACAATTGTAAAACTCGGCGCACTAAACAATTCCTGGCTTGAATGCAGTATATAAATCTGTAAAATAATAAATAAATTTATTTAAATATCTATTAGGGAATTTACAACAGCGTTCTAAAATGTGTCTTAATATAACGATGTTTTAATTTTTGTCTTTTATTATTGGTTGGCAAGTTTGTTGTTTTTGTTTTGTGTGTAAATGAAATTTACCACCAGATGACAAGTTTAAAAGTGCAAGAAGCATGTTTTTTTCAATGCGGCAATATTTTAAATAAAGAATTTGTGCGTGGTTTAAGTGTGTTGGTGCTTCTTTGGCTTGTGTTGTTGTTTTGTTTGTTGTGTATTTTGAGTTCGTGTTCTATACATGTAGATAGTGAGAAATATTCGGCAAACTTCGTCGTTACTTTTATTACTTTAATATGCTGTGCTTTGTATTGTTGCTCACAATGACATTTTAAGGTGTAACGATATTGCTATTTCCAAATTTTAAGATACACATTGTGAATTCCCTATATTTTATAAAAATGCATTTAAATTTGCTTGCCTTTTTCCCAAAAACTATTTTTATATGAGAAAAGAATTAAACACAAAAATATACATAAATAATATCGGAGAAGGCACCTAATTGAAATAGTTAAATTAACTTGAATTTTAGGCAAAATGTATTGTACAAATTACCTAATGGCTTAGTTAATAAAACATAAGTTTTTTATTTTCATATAAAAGAAAATTACCTAATATGTCTGTTCGTTTACTTACTACAATTTACTACTTTTACTACAGCTGGAAGTTTTCAATACAAAAAGAAAACGAATTTTTCCAGTTGTAGTAAAAATAGTAAGAATTTCGAGTAAACGAACACTGCTAATATTACCTCTTATATTTTTTTGTGTGCAGGTATATAAGCTATACACCAAATTAAAGCTTAGATGGTCTGGTTTAAGGTACATATGGTCCAACCCCCGAACTATTGCTTTATTTTGACCAATGCTGCAATATATACTAGGAGTGATATAGAAAAGTATTTGTTACTTAAATAAGACGGTTTTTTAATATATTTGGTATATTTTATTCTAAATAATGGGTGATATGCGAAATGAATAGTACATACTAGCTAGTCAAGTACTTTCAGCTGAGTATAGTACCTTCGAAATTCTAGTGCGTACTTATATTCTGTATGCGAAAAGAAAGTACTTGAAAATTCATAGCTACTAGACTCCGAATTATTCAGTTTTAGTTTTTAGCTGCCAAATTTATTAATTTTTCTGATTCTAATGAAAAATAATCACAACGTAAAACTGAAATTCAAATTGAAAAACTGAAATAAAAAAAAATGTATTGCTTTTCAGATGGAAGAGGATAAAGACTATTATACATATATTTATACAGAAACTATGTTGACTCTTAATGTACACATTAAATTGTTCACAAAGCCGTCAAATTACTACTTGTCTCATTGAAATAAGTTTGTTGAAATTGATTTCTTTCCGTGGTGAAGGATTCTTAAAAACATACATCAGTAATACCGTGATTGGGTATATTACGTCTCCTAAAGCCCTTATGACACTACATTTTTCTTGCATTGTTTTGCTATAGGATTGAAAGAAAGAAATAACAAATGATAGAAAGAAACAACTATACGAAATGAAAACAAAACGTAATGGCTTCTTTAAGTGCTGCCTACTTTTTATTTATAATAAAACGCCAACAGAAGAAAAAGTTGAAAAAAGAGGCGCTAAGTAGCTGAATTTGTGAATAAACCACTAACTTGGCAACACTTTAATGTTTCAAGCTTGAAATGTCAATTTTAAGTTGAACATTTTTACATTTTTTTTGACAGGCCCAAATTTTTTATCGATAACATTAGTAAAAGCTTTGACAATTTGGTATTTATCTTAATATAGCTGAACTCTTTACACCTGGTTAAATTTCCCATTATATTTTATTTGCGCTGTTCTCCAAAACTTGAAAAATGAAGAAAAAATGTAGCGTCATGAGGGCTTTACAAGAGTTTGCCAAATTAATTTGTATGCGATGGACGTTTCCAGATTGTGCCATCAGTAACATTTACACTTGTAAAATACTTTTGGTAGGTTTTTAACATTTGTAGCACTGTTTATTTTTTATAACGCGAACTGAAACGGATTCAGCACGTCATAATACATGTAAAAAGGTGGGTCTGATCAAATGTACAGCTCACTTTTATTGCCGGTGTAAGCGGCTGCTATTGACATCTTCTTAAGGCGCTTTCACATTATAATACAAGCTTTGAGATTTTTATTAGATTTGTAAGACGAAAATCAAATCAAAATCAGTCTGACTGTCAAAAAATCTTAAAGAAAATTTTCTCATTACATATTGTTTCTACACTACCACATTCCAAATAAAACGTAACATAAATAATTTGCAATAAAGCAACCTTTTTCCTATGTTTGTTTGTGCAAAAGACAACCCTGATGTAATGAAAAATGTGATTGTTTAGAAAATTTCCTAAAAATGACGAATACCATAATACTGTTAAATTTCTTTACGTATTATTTGACAAATCATAACAATTTGTTTTCACACTGTTGGTTTTATACTTAAGATTTGAGCTTTTGACAAGTATTAATACTAAATCTAATAGTCTGAAGGCCGCTTTACTATTATCTACAGCCGCGAATTTTGTAAAAGACTGTTAATAGCAGTCAATTTCTGTTGACAGCTGGTAGACAGGTGCAAAATTTTTGGCGTCGGGTTGACGTGACATCGGCAAACAGCTAGGAAATAAAGGAATTATCTACTATTTTTTACAGACCTATTACGCAGCAAAAACTTTGCTTACTGGTAGGCAAAAAAGTATATGAGGATTTAAGTCGTAACTACTTACATATACTTTTTTACCAACCAGTAAAGCTGTGTTCTCACTATGTGTATTTGCCATATGGAATGTCACATTTTCACTTGGTAAATTTGTACATATAGTCTGAACCCCTTCAAACAATAGCCTGTGTTATTTCTCTGTGTACAGTACACATGATTTAGAACGAGTTCTATTTTGAAGTGACAAAGCATCTGACATCAGCTGGTTTTTAATAAAGCAATTGTTTGCAGACGGGAAAATGAAATAAAATAATTATTAAATTAATAAAGTATTAAATTAAATAAAATAAGTGTAAAATTAAATAAAAGAAGTATATATAACAATAAAATATGTATAACCAGTCGGCTGTTTTATTATTATTTTGCTTTATAGGTTATGTCAAATGTACGTAACATACCAACAGGTGAACACAAAAATTATAAACCTTATGTAAGCCGCAAATTTTGACATACACATGAAATCACATGTGTATAAAAAAGTGACATTCCATAAGACAAATACACATAGTGAGAACACAGCTTAAGCAAAGTTTTTGCTGCGTAAGGGGTCTGTAAAAATATTAATTCCTTTATTTCATAGCTGTTTGCCGATGTCACGTACCCCTTACAAATGTTACATTATCACAGCAATTAACTAGTTACTAGTTGGCTTACTTGAAGTTACAAAATAAGTAGTCAAATAAACAAATTAAATTTAAGGAAATGTATACAAATATTTTATTTTTTAACCAGCTGGGATACGAACCTGTGCTCGTTTAGATTTGAAGACAAGTACTTTACCCACTCAGCTATTATTGACTTATAAGTTTAAGCGACAAAAAATAGTTTTCATATACAAACACATGTTGACTTAAAAAGTGGTTGTCTAATTATTTTATTAATAAATACATTACAACAAATCAGGGATGATAAATGAAAAAATGCATTTCGTACCAATCAGCTTCTAAAATAGTACTTTTTCGGATCTTATAGTACTATAATCTTTTTGAATTGCTGTAACCAAGTAAACCACACGATTTTGATTGATTTTATGTGCTCATTGTGTCAAAGATCAAATATGGCTTTGTCTATTAAAAATATTTTTGATAAATTCTTTTACAAATATGGTGCCAAAATCAAACAATTTAAATTTGAATTTATCTCAATGAAAGAAACTTCACTTCTTCCATATAACAGTGAACCTACTTACTAATTTCTTTATTCTTATAAACTTGAAGTTTGTTAAAAAAATTTTAAATTCTCTCACAATGGATAAGCCATAACACAAGATATTTTTCTATTAAAATTTTAAATCCGACATTTCTGCAGTTTTCATGAATAAATGCGTAAGTCGACTTATGTAGATTTTGAGTAATTAACGCGAAATAGCTCTATTTTAAGCGCTCTTTCCATGAGAGTAAAAGTTTTCGGAATATCGTGGACTAGTCTCGATATTTTTACATGCACAACAACCTGACTTCTATATTGATTCCATAAATTATCAGCAATAACGACTTAAGTATTCCTGTGTGAGGAAGCAGAGATGTTATTATCTAAACACATTTTTTATTTATTTATTTGTTCTATTTTACTAATTAAATGATATTTATGTCAACATATGCGGTTATATTTGTCTGAAATTTTTGCACAAAGTTATTTTGGCAAATTTATGCCGAAAGTGTTAAAAAAATCAAAGATGTTCATACCGTGGACACAATTTCAGAAATATTTTGTTTTTGCTCTACTGAAAAAATCAGTTTTAAGATATACGCCTTTATTCAAGAAAACCAATGATTTGTTTATAGCTACTCCATCAGCATCGCTGTTGATATTTGGCCTTGAGCATTAACATTGGCGTAGGTAGGCCCTTATGGGGGGTGCTAAGCCACTCCACAGAAACGCTCTAGCCCCCCCCCCTAAAAATTCAAAATATTAGAGTAATTTTGATAATATAAGCGAAATTTAGGGTCAAATATGGGCTTTAGCTCCCCAGAAAAATTTCCAGCTACGCCAATGAGCATTAACAAGCAAATATTATAAGCTGTATTCTCAAGACCATCTGTTATGTATTCCCCTTAAATAAGTACACAAATCCATTCACGAAATAACCGCCTAAGTAGGCTTAAGAGAGAATTAAGTTAAGGGCCAAAGTAGAGATAAGTTAATATTGAATAATCAATGGATACTACCCAACAAATTGGGAAGTTTGAAAATAGTATCAAATCAGTCACGGGAGTACCATCGTACTTTTTTGGTTTCAATAGTACCAAAAAAAGTACAATTGTAGTTCTAATTTGAAACAGGAATAAGATAAATAAGTACCACTCAATACTTTGTAACCCATTAATAAAGTACTACCGATTACAAAAATTACAAAAGTTTTTACTTGGTATAGTCAGAAAGCCGCCTAGTAGAACACGAAACTAAAACACAAATTTTTTAAGACAGTTCTAAAGCACACTTGTTATTATTAAGTGCATCTTATTATTCGGTTTCTTTTTTATGTTTTCGCATTCCGAAAGTAAGTATGTATAATATACATTGTATATACTAAACATGAGCAGCAAGTATCAGTTTGTGAAGTGTTCATAATGCACATTATTGAATTGTTTTCTTCTTTAATGCACAACAATGCCGACCAACGGCGATGTTTATTGTTATTTCGAAGCAACTTTCATTTGTGTCGAAGCAAATTTCAATTGTGTCGAAGCAAATTACAACTGTGACAATTGTCTCATTGAAAGTGTCAAAAGTTGTTTATTTTTTACAACCTGTTGAAGTGATGAAAGAAGTGCAAAGAAAAAACTGAAAAAGTAATATTAAAATAATATTATTAATTAAGTTGGGCAGAGTTGGGAGTAAGGTGCAGAATAAATGTTTTCCTTGTTATAATGTTAATTTCTGTAGACAATTGTTCCACATCACAATCGCTATTATTTATTGAGGCCTATTTTTTGCAATTTATTACATAGCAGTAGTGAAAGTGACAAATTTTTCACTATCATTAGTTTGGTGAAACTGAAAGTTTAGTGTAGTATTCCCATCTTTGGAACTTGTTTTGTGTTCTCGGAAAAATTTCTTTTGTTCAGAATCCCTTTTTTGACAGGTTTGGCAACGAAACAACAATAAAAACCCATGTTGTATTTGTTTTAGTATTACCACTACCTTTATTAATGTATCTTGGACCGTAACGATTATGACTTTTTTCAAAAAAGTCAAATAATAATAGTTATTGTTTGGCCAATTTGTTGTCGGTCACAAAATAATAGTAATTTTTTTACTATTATCGATCAAAAAAAAGTTAAAATTTGACTGATATTATTTTCGTCAAAAATAAAATTCGACCGATATTTTTATAGTCAAGAATAAAAGTTAACATTTGGCCGATATTTTTTCGGTTAAGAATAAAAGTAAAAATATGACTGATATATTTTTGGTCAAAAATAAAAGTTAAAATTTGAAAAGAGCAAGTAATATTTGGAGCGAATAATCAGACATGGGGAATTTCCTACTAACCAACATCGACTTATCTTGTAGATGAATATAAGAAGCAGCGATAACTCTAATATTAAATTTAGGTAAATAAATTGGTTCAATAGTTGATGCTGCTGCTCACTAATATCAAGCGTGACAAGTGGTTAAATAAACATAGAATGCTGATGTTGCGACTTGTAAATCCGTTAAAATATTTACTTTTATTTTTAACCAAAAATATATAGGTAAAATTTAACTTTTATTTTTGACCAAAAAATATACTCATATTTTAACTTTTATTTTTGAGGGGAAAATATCAGTCAACAAATAACTGTTATATTTTGACTTTTTGAAAAAAGTAAAAAAATGAAAGTATCTTTAAATTTTTATTCCTTAACTTACGAACATCACATTGCTATACTCAAATATCGTATAGACAAACTCTTTCTGACTGACTTTTTGAACTGAAAAAAATAATATTTAAAAAAAAAATTGTTATAACTAAAATTTTAACCAAATGGACCATAACATAGAAGACGTGTGCTAAAAAATTTTAATAAATATTTGTATTATGTGTCACATTTCATGCATTACGGCAGACTTCCAAAACGTATCAGTACAAAGTTTGTATACAGCTCTGATGTGGTATTTTGATCATGTACATATGCGAAGTTGCTAAACATTGCATCGACTTGAAAACCGATGCCCTGGTTGCTCTTTCGCGGCGTTCCTGATGCTTGTCGACGACGTTTTGTAAAGATATACATTATCAATGTTTTGTACTGCGGCGATATGAAACACTATACCTTGTTCGAATACCAAGCAATTGACGTTTTGGAAGTCAGCCTAGCTTATATTTTTTTGTGAAGTTGCGAAAAAGTTCTTTGTCTTCTGTGGCATATAACTTACGTTGCTTGCATTTGTGGAAGGAATGGTACGTATGTAGTTATTTGTGGAAAGCTCAGCCTTCATGTCATACTAAAGTTTTGCAGCCACTTGCAGCTAAGCAAATACTTTTCTTTTTTCTAGATATATTGAAGCTTAAAATTGGCGAAATTTTTGATTTATGGGTCAAGAAGAGAGATATAAAAGGTTTATGTAGCTATGTTGAATGTAAGATTTCAAATCGCTAAAAACTAAGAAATTGTTCTCAAGCTTTAAATCGAAATGGGCTGAACATCACAAAGTTTTGGACAGATTTAAACTTAGCGAAGAAACATGAAATTTATTTTATTGTCCCTAAAGTTTTATGTTATTGCATATACAAAAGTTAAAAGCATATGTGGGCCACAAACAGCATGTGATGAAAGCAGCGCAAGAAGCTAACGTTTATTTTTTTACGTTGAATAGTAATATTCATTGTTGGAAAACAATTTTTTATGTTGCTTATGAAATTTATTTTCAACAGTTATGTATCTTTTTATTTTATTTATTATACATAAGTATTTAATATAAAATTGATTAAAATTCTCTAAAATTGAATGTAAATATCTGTAGAATGTTGAAAATAAAAATTAGTTTTCAATAGTACCTAACTATTATCCAGCAACGTAAAAATATTAATTGAAAATAAAAGTTATAAGCAACGAAAATATATATGTATGTATGTTTATGTTAAAAAAAAAGACGAAAAACAACATTTCCAATACTTTAACAGTTATGTGTCAACTGTTTTACATATTTCTTATAATGGTTAGGTCTCTGAAAAAAGCCTTTGAAATATTTCTTTTTGCCAAAAAGTAACGAAAATGAGAAATATTTCCTTCTTTCAATCCTATAGCAAAACAATGCAAGAAAAATGTAGTGTCATAAGGGCTTAACCAATTTTGGTTACAAATAACCAAAAGCGGCAACGCTGCTCATTAGATAAAAATGTAATATGTATGTATGCATGTGTGTAGATGTGTATGTACACTCGCGTTCAATTGATTAGACCCACATATTTTTTGATACTTAGCAGGACATATTCATATATTGATATATGTTTAATATCATATCAATTATTTATATTTCTTATTTTCCACGGGTCCATTGCTCTAAATTTGCCTCCGAAAGAGCTTGTAGCTCTAAGTCTTGCAGTCTTGGTCTCCCCAGAGAAAGGATTGTTCACATTTCTTAATTGTGAAACCAACCGTTTTGATATATGTATGTATGTATGTATAATAGGGTGGAGCGTTAAATTTTTTTTTCCAATTTCAATTTCGAATAGCAAAAAAAGGCTGCATTGTATATTTAGATACATGGGAAAAATAATGAAAAAACTATTGGGACCTACTTTTGCCCTCTACCGCAGCATCACGATTTTGAATATGAGATCAAATCGATCAATTTGTGAAACATCATACGATGCAACATTATATATTATTTATAGCTGTTACAACTCATTACACTTAAAATATCCACTAATTTGTACATGTAAGGTCAGATTTCAGGCAAACTTAAGATGAAATAATGAAGCAAATTTTCGAATTTCTAAGTCATTGTCATATCTTAAAAAAAATATTTTCTAACATAATTTGAGGTCGCTGAACACGAAAATTATATTAATTTATTTTCCTAAATACGCGTTTTCCCGATATTCGCAAAAAACAAGTTTTTCCTTGTTTTTATAGTTTTTTTCGTTTATTGGCAAAAATTCCGAGAACGAATCATCTGAATAAAATAAATTGGACACAGTTTTACAGATATCTCTCTCTATTCTTTCATTTAATACACTGATTGTACCGATCGTATAAAGAAGTATAGAGTTATAGGCCTTAAAAGATTAAAAACGTATATTTTTAGATCTTCTCCCAAAACTATCATTTTAAGTTGCTCCATTAAGATGAAAAAATATACTAAGTATATTTTTTCGGGCTGTATTTCAAAGATTGCTTTGTGACGATTACATGATGGATGCAATCGCTAAATTCTGATAAAAAAACAGAAAATTATTAGCCCGCAAGGGAAAACAGCTACATATATTATTTTTTAGTTATTTTTCATACAAAATTTATTTAAAACAGTTTGTATTAAAAATTTCTTTTTTTATTGATAATAATTTTGTACGAGAAGTAAAATCAGATTTTTTCACTTAATGGCTTATAACTTTCTTATATTTTGTCAGATCTCCTCGATCTTAAGCTTTTTTCATTCGGCACAAAAATGTTTTTTACGTGTACCCTTAAAAAAAATTATTAAAATTTTTTGTCTCTATTAATGAAGGAAATTAAAATAAAGTTCATATAATTTCTCTAGCTTCCAGCCGTGATACAGGGCCAAAAGATATGTCGCAAAAAATTAAAAAATTTATAATGGGTGGAAAAAAGTTTTACTACTAGCGAAAAAAGCTTGAAAATGAAAGTGGTAGGTATAATCAAATGAACAAAATATAAAAATAACTTCCGACTTATACAAAATATAAAACTTTTTAATTTTTTGAAAAACGATGCTAAAAATACTGGCGCATTTTACTTTCAAAATATTTTTGATATGCTTTTGTGCTTAATTAAATACGGCATCCGCTTGTAGTAAAATTTATCTTCTGCCCATAATATATAAACATATGTATGTGGCCTGCTAAATAACAAATATTTGCTTAATTCACAACAATTTGTATCGCCCTTCTTGTATCAAATACACTTTTTGTTTATTTGTTTCTGAACACCTAATGTAATTTGTATCGACTTGTAATATTGTATTGATGGACAAAGGAAGAACAAGATACGTACAAATACTCTCAGAGAGTACATGCAAATGCTCTCTGAGTATCGTAATAAATACGACTTTCTCAAAACATATGAAATAAAAGTGTATAGAATACACTAATTTTTATATGAATATTATCAACAACAAGTTTACATTATTGTATTCAATACAATATTACACTCGAAACAAAGATACAAGAGGTTTTGTGAATTAAGAAATTATGAGGGTCTAATCAATCGAACAGGAGTGTATACATAAGGCAATATGTGCCAGTGATGGGAATTGTGGCACAATTGACACATTTTCGGCACTACTGCGGACCGATTCTTGTTCTCTGAAACGGTGAAATGAAAAGCTTATTCACCTTTTCATAGTAGTTTTGATTCTCGTTTAATGAAGTAATGAATTATAATGTCAATATATTTTCAAATGAAACACATTGGAACGAAACAAAAGTTTTTTACAATTACATAGCACTGCGCAGCAGTGGAAATAACTGCCCAAAACTTTGCATATGAAAATTTATTTTATACAGAAAATTTATAAACATTTACTGCAACTCATAATAAGGACCTTTATTTTTTTGTACAAATGAAAATAATATTTCCCCAACAAAAATATTTACTTATATGATATGGAAATAAAAAATAAAAATATTTTTTTCTTTATACGAGGTCATTAATTTGGACACAATAGCTATTGGAAAATAGAACGACAATATATTCTCAATAAAACTCCGAAATACATATTCGCCTTTTCTACAATGCAAATAAATTTATAACAATGTGACTTTTTCAGACATTAATATGTATATATCACGATCAGCAAGTGCTTTAAATTTGCAGAGGCTACGTTAAATATTTCTATTTTTAAGTCAAACTTTGTGCTCATTACACACTTCGCAAAATTTCAATTTAATTCAGATAAAAAGGCGCAGTGGACGAAAAATATAAAATATTTTATTACAATAAAAGAGTTGCAATAAGTAGAATTTCTAAAAAATACAAATATTAATAACTGTACCATTGTACTTTTAAATTATACATATATAAATTGTACTAAGTGGTACAATGTTGCCATCCCTGGCACGTATGTATGTATGTAATTTGTATATTATTAAGTATTTTGTCTCCCTTTTTTGATAGATAAGAAAAGGAAAATAAAATTCCGTTACAAACAAATTTATTATTTTTCTACCTATAAAGTGTTTCTGTCAGTATGTGCATTGTGAAATGTCCATCATTTATTTGTGCAATTGGCGTTGGTGTCGACTTAAATTTTGTACAACGAATTTATATGCCTTGTTGTTTCATTGTTCTCTATTTTTGCTTTACACTCAATTCGAATTACAACTACAAACAATATATGCGCTTGCAAAGAAGACAATTGTGTACATTTTTTAAGACAATACGCACACGTTTAGTATATACTAAGTATTCTAGTGCCTACTTGGTAGAGCTGCAAAACTATCGATAGTCGCCCCCTCGATAGTTTCGATAGTTCGTCAAAAAACTATCGATAGTATCGAATGTTTTGAAGAATGCTAGAGTTTTATCCCTTCACCCATTAAAAGGTTTTTGATTTATTTAACAAATCTTATATGGGATTTTATTTAGCAATTCTCTTATAAAATAAATTTGTTTGTGAATCTATAACTACAGTAGCTCCAAGCGAAACTCGTACACCTAGTGAAAAAAATATGTTTTATATAACATATTTAATACTAAATATATTATTAACACATATTTGCTAATTTTTATTAAAGTACTGCGTACTACATTAAATGGCTGTAGAACAATTTAGACTTTATCGTTATTTATTAAAATAACGTCATTTATTTTAAAAAGTGGCAACTTTGGACGCCAAAGCCAAACTCGTACAGTTTTAAATGTATTAGGCAATATTGTTTTTGTTTGCATCTAACTTCAAGTAATTTCGCGAAACGCATTTTTAAAAGTCCGCAACTTTTGAATTTCTTTAAAAAATTTATTACTTTTATTCGTTTAATTGTGTTTTTGGCTAAAGAAATTAATAAAAACCAAGAATGGGGAGGCAGAGAGGACAAACAGGTGTTGAAGTAAGAAAACTGGTAATTCAACATTATAAAAACAATAAATCGCTTCGAGAAATATCAGAAATAGTAGATAGGAGCCGATCAACAGTTCAATATATAATAAAAAGATACAAAACGGATAAAAGGGTTGAGAATAAGTTGAAAGTTGCAAATAACAAAATTTTCTCTGGGAGTGACGAGCAATATATTCTATATCATGTTAAAAAATCCATTTTTAAGTGCGCCGAAGGATTTGGGGAAAATATGATGCGCACAAACCATCAGAAATATTTTAAAGAAGGCCGAATTTAATGGTAGAAGAGCAAGACATAAACCTCTTATTAACAAAAGAAACCAAAACACAAAATTGCGATTTGCCAAAGATCATCAATCTAAAGATTTTTCGTTTTGGAAGAACGTGCTATTCACTGATGAAAGTAAGTTCAACTTATTTGCATCAGATGGCAGACCATATGTGTGGAGAACACGAAATGAAGCGCTCCTTGCGAAAAATATGAAACCCACAGTAAAGCACGGTGGGGGATCGGTAATGGTTTGGGGTTCATTTTCTGCGTCTGGGCCTGGTGTATTGCATTTTATCGAGGGTATAATGGACCAGCACATGTACCTCAACATTTTAAAACAAAGTTTGCCACAATGTAAGCAAAAACTTGGTCTTGGTGAAAATTTTTATTTTTACCAAGACAATGATCCGAAGAATAAGGCTTATAATGTGCGATCATGGTTGCTATATAATTGTCCGCATGTGAAGGATATACCAGCCCAGAGTCCAGATATTAGCCCCATTGAAAATTTGTGGAGCTATCTCGACAGAAAAATCCGCCACCACACCATAAATTCCAAGGACGATTTAAAAAAAGCTCTTCATGAAGAATGGCACAAAATTGAACCTAGTTTCTGCGAAAAACTCGTTCAAAGTATGCCAAATAGATTGAAAATGGTAGTAAAAAATAGAGGTATGCACACAAAATATTGAAATATATACAGAGAAAAAAATAGTTAAAAGTTTAAAGTAGTGTACGAGTTTAGCTTTGGCATTGAAATAAGCATTATTTTATGTTTTTGTTTTATAGTAATCTTAATAGAATTAAAATTTTAAGTTTGCCCGTTTTGTTAAATTAGTTATAAGCTGAAGTAATAAAATACATAATATCTTTTTTTAACCCGTTTATTTTTTAGTATCCTGACTTATTTCTTGAGGTGAACGAGTTTCGCTTGGTGCTACTGTATATCGTACAATGTTTTATATCGTTACCTTAATACAGAAACGCCTTAATTCATTATTTTTTCAAATCGAATTTTTTTCATATTTCGATAGATTAAAGATTCATCTAGCCAAATAGGAAGAAAACTCGATATGAAAAACTAGTGAGTTGGGGCGTTTCTGTATAAAGGTAACTATACATTATTTTAATAATAACATTTTAAGAACCCCTAAAGAAAATTGATAACTTCAAAACGGCTGGACATATTTTCTGCAAACATAGCTTAGAAGATGAAGTCTCCTTTAAAAAAAAAACACCAAATTAAAATCGATTAGGCCGTTTGGGAGTTACGATGATAACTTCTAAACGGCTGGACTGATTTTCTTCAAGCAAGAACAATCTCGATAAAATCACCTTTTAAATAAATCTCTACGATGGTGCAGACAGTTACACATATACACACTAAAAACTTTTAACTTAGCTAATGCTATTTCATTTACAAATTTTGTCTACCTACACCACTAATTACACTGTAATAATACTAAAATTATTTAGGGGCTCTCATGGACCAATTCTATTTGGTTGGAGCCCATAGAGAAAGAAACTACCTATGGTTTTTCTAGGTCACTCCGTAAAGTGATTTTGTAACGGTAAATGTAGTGAAAAAACGATTTTCTTAAAGTTTAATCTACGATCTCTTGAAATTTGAAAAATATGATTCTGATCTTTCAAATAAGGCATGATTTTTGGAAATCAGTTAGTAGATAACTAAGTTATGGTGGCTTAATTGTAAAAATATACAAATTTTTCAACAAAATTTTGCCTTTTGCTGGCTCTAAGTTGCTTATGAGATACTAAACCACTATACGAATTAACGTTTATGAAAAGCAACATTAAAATAGCTTTCCAAAATGTGTAATTACATTAATATCGGTTAAAAAATAAATGATTTATGGTACTTTTGTTTAGACTATTTTGCTTCTTATTTAAAAATAAGGCAGTCACGTTAATCTGTTTCATTATAACTCGAGAACGATGAACTCAATTTTGATATTATAAACAAGGAAAAAATGCGAAATAAAATTATCTTTAAGTCAGCTATACACAAGTTTTTTGAATTTCCAATTATTTCGGATTTATTCTGAAATAAACGGCGAAAAACTAGTTTTTTTATGCAATTACAGATTTGTTTTCGTTTTCAAAAGCTCATAATAAAATAAAGAGGTCTACATTTTTATCAACAATACGAAAGCTGGGTATATTTGGAATAAAATAAGCCATAAATCATTAAAATCGCTCGACAATTGTCGATTTTATTAAAAATTAAGTGAAGTAAATCAGTTGATAAAAATCACAATTTCCATATAACAGAAAAATTTTAATATGTGTGTGCGTGTTGTATGAATGTCGCAATTTTTGTCAATTGATTTATTTGGATCGTAGAAATCCGTTTTGAAACAAAGAAGTAATGACTGTTTAAAGATCAAACTTTAAGAAAACCGTTTTTTAGTACATCTATAAAATCACTTTTCGAAGTGACCTAGAAAACTATAGGTATTTTCTTTCTCTATGAACAATTTTTTTCTCAACTTTGTGTTATCATAAGTTCAATAATAAACACTAGCGGCAAATGAGGGTTCAAGTAATGCGAAACATAAGCTGTTAATAATATATTATTGGCGAAATTGTTGTAGTTAACCTCCTTAAGGCTGTAAATTTGGGCCTAGATCGCTTTTTGACTCTAATATTACATACAGTAACTGCAGTTATACCCAATAATTCTTGTTAATAATAATATATCGACAGTTTTCGCTTTTAAACAATTGCTGTGGTCAGAATTTATGGATTAAACTTGTTTCGATATTATCCATAGTGGAAAAAAACATTGATAGTCCATTAAAAATAAAACTATCGATATTACCATCGATTGTTTTGCAGCTCTACTATTTGGTTATCATTTTATGACATTTCAGTTCTTGTAAACACTTAATTTTTTTGCATTGAAAGTGAAGTAGGCACTTATATTTTTTAGTATGTACTACCTACTTACATTTTTTAGTATGTACTACCACCCATTGGGTGATATGCGAAAAGAATAGAATATACTACCTAGTCAAGTACTTTCAGCTGAGTGTAGTTCCTTCGAAAATTTAGTGTGTACTTGAACTCAGTATGCAAAAGAAAATACTTGAAAATTCATACCTACTAGACTCCGAATTATTCGGTTTTAGTTTTTAGCTGTCAAATTTATTAATTTTTCAGATTCTAAAGGAAAATAAAACCACTGAATTTGAAATAATAATTTTTATATAAAATTTTTTTCTAAATTCGCCAGACATCCATTACCTTGTGTGAATTCGCCTTGATTATACTTTTTAAATTTTAATACGCTACGATTGGTTTTATTTTAAATACTATTTATTTTAAAATTTATAAAAAATATGGAAACAACTCAATATTTTAAACGTTAACTGCATCTTATAATGATAATAGAGACTTATTGCAGAGCCGTCGTATTTCGACTTCATTACTCGCAATAATGCTATAAACACATTCGCCACAGCAGGCTACATGGCAACACGACTACAAATGCTGTTGGCAGCAATCGTCGTCGGGTAGTCAGCTACTTAATTATTTTGAACGCGGCAGCTACATCGTAACCAGCTGACATGTTGTTATTGCAGTACATTTTTCAGTGCTGCCACTTTCAAAAGTTTTACTTGTATAACAAAAAAACCCTAATTCAAAATGTTCTTCCATCTCGCAAAATGTAAAAACAAATCAATTTATTTCTTTACACTACGTCTATACCTGGGCCCAAATCGTTACATCCGGGAACGTACAACTCGTTACGTAAAAATACATTTTTCAGATGATGACATACGTGAACGTACTGTACGTCACCAAATTTGAGATTATGGCATACGTGATCGTAAAACTGAACGTACGATTTTCACGAACTGCCATCCGTTAACAAAATTCAACACTAGTGCATACAAATTTGTTTTTAATTTCATAAAAAATGTAAGTAAATTAAAATTTCAATGAATAAATTGTATTTTTATAGCATTATTATGTTTCTAGGACTAATTATAATAAATTGAACCCACAGCAAAAAGAAGTAATGGCAGAGTTCATGAAGGAACACCAAAATTTGGCCAAAAATTTGCTCCCTAATTGCGCGCAAGGAAAAGCTACAGCCAACCGTCTATGGGAGGACTTGGCGAAGCGTCTGAATGCAGTAGGTCCACCAGTTAAAGATGTCAAGATGTGGAAAAAGGTGAAAATATTAAATATAAAAAAATAATTATTGATGTCTCTGTTCCTTAGGCATACGCTGACCAAAAATATCAGGCAAAGAAAAAACTATCCTTCAATAAATTTTCCAAAAAGCGAACTGGTGGCGGCCCTTATGAGGAAAAGTTTCTAACGATGACCGAAGAGCTTTTAATTGAAGCAGCTGGTCTTGAAGTGGCTGTTGAGGGCAACAAATCCGTACCGACGTTTGGCAACGCAGAAATTTTAAATACTGTGGAGCAGCTTGACCTTTCCAGTGACAGCAATTTGGATAACGATGATCCGAGCTGCAGTAAAAGTGCCTCGGAAAATACTTTTGAAAAACCTAAAACGCCAAGAAGTAAACAGGGTGCCGACCAAAAATTGCTGTTGCTGGAAAAAAATATTAAAGTTGCAACAGATTTCCAAGCAAATATGGATGCCAAACTGGATCGTTTGCTAGAAATTCAAGAACGCCTGCTTCAAATGAAGATAGAAAAGCACCAGAACGATATAGCGATAGCAGCGCTTGATTTAAAAATTAAAAATTTTCAACTTAAAAATTTGCAAAATAAAATTTCAATATGTTATACCTAGAAAAATTCTGTCTGAATTACTTTTTTAATTTAACTATTTATGATTTTATCTTCTTTTAATAACAACTCATTAGTATTAAGATTTTTTGCTGACTAAATAGCAACTACTTTGACTGAAATGTACCTTTTTATTTAAAAATGCAATACATATGTACATATTATGTAGCTACGAGTATCTATAAAATTAAATTTTTCCATAAAAATATATGTATGAATTAAATGAAAGACAATTTATCGGCATTTATTTTAATTATTTATATTTAATAGTGAATGTTTTATTTAATCTCTAATTCTACATCCAATTCTAGAAAGTTGATTTTCTTCACCAATATGTATATCATTAATATCATTGGCAATGTTTTGCGGGTTATAATTGATATTAAACTTTATACATATATTATGCAGAGCAGCGCATACGTTTGCAAACCGAGCAACTTTTATAGGCTTATACTTTCCTCTGTTGACTACTCCTAAAATTCTCCATCGGCCTTTTAAAATGCCTATAGTCCTCTAAATGATGCATCTTGCTTTTGAGTGAATTTCATTGAAATGAGCTTCAGTAGATCCATCGCGAGCATTTCTGTATGGCGTAATACACCAAGGTTCAAGAGGATAGCCGGAATCCGCTGTTAAAATAAAACCAAAATGATTTATTACAACATTATTCTCCGTTTGAATAAAACAAAATACCTAAAAGCCAATTGTTTCCATTTCTATTAGATTGAAATAGATTTTCCAAGGCAATCCTTTGATCCGAGTGCTTCCATACAAAGGAATCGTGAGCTGCTCCTCCATATCGGCAGTTAATTGCAAGAATTTTGTATTTGTGGTCACAAATCTTTAAAAAATCATCATTACTTTTTTTTTTCAAATTTATTAACTCACTTCTTACCACCATTGCATTCAGACTATGAAAACCTTTCCTGTTGAAGTACATGTGCTCATTGTCTGTTGGTTTTTGCAGTCCAATATGCGTGCCGTCAACACATCCTACAACTTTAAATTATATATGTACATACTAGTTATTAGTTTTTAAGAGCTTTAAGTACTTCGAAATTTCTTAAAATTACCTCCTGGTATTCTATGTTTTTCATAAAACCATTCCTTGCACTCAGACGACTCATTTGGCACAAATTTGATATGTTGGGCACATAATTTGTTTTCCATGCCTTCCAGAACCGTCGACGTTATTTTACAAACAGTGCTCTGGCACATTCCAAGAAGGTAGTCACTTCCTATTGAGTGTTGGTAACCACCCGTTGCCAAAATAGATAAGGTGGTCGCCAATTGTAGTACTGGTGGAACGGCTTTGGCATCCAATTGCTTTAGATTTAGTTCATCCAGGACATATATGAAAGCCTCTTTGCTCAAACGGAACCGCTTTATAAAGCTGCGATAGTTTATGGATAAAAAATTTCGAAACGCATATTTTTTAAATCTTACGCTGTGTTCGACAGTGCCAATGGATTGCTCCGATCCCTCAGCTGCCTACGTATTATTCGTTCATCTTCTTCGCTATCACTCGAACTTAAATAAAATAACAACCCCGGTTCCATATTTACGTTTGTAAATTCCAATTATATTTATTAATTTTTTGACAGCTCTATAGCTATTGTGAATCTAGTGTACTATTCAAAGTGTGTGGAAGTTAAAAACTATTGTGAATTCTAAGGAAAATTACGATCCGTTTGCAACCGTATGTCATGATGCCACTCCGTTCATTCGATTGACGTATCACGTAATTATCTTTCGTACGATTGTCTATACGATCACGGATGTAACGATTTGGGCCCTGATATATTTTTATCATGACAACTAACAAAACGTCGGCAGAACAATTGTGAATTTTTTCTTTTTGTTAGTATACATGCGAATACGTTGTTGTTTTTTTGTTATGATAAATCACAATTTGTTTGGTGTCGTGAAGGTAGTTTGTCACTATTCATGCACTATTTCACTTATTTTTTCATTAAACTGCTTTTATTTAGTTAAAGCGTTCATATTTTGCTTTATTCGTAAAAATGTTGTAAAAATTTTAGTTTTTGAAAATAAATTGAAACATCAAACAGTTTGTTTACGTTTTTTATCAAGACAAAAAATTTGTCTGAGCTTGAGTATAACATTTAAATTTTGTAATTTTCTTTTTTATTTTATAATAAAAAATATTTCTAATCACTAATTTGCTTAACATATTTTGTTATATTGTCAACACTGTTTTTGTTTTGTAGTGAACAAAATTAGAAATTAGTTTAACACACATGTATTCTATTTTTGACAGGTTGTAGTCGGTAGCATAGACTAACAACTAGGCGCGACACAGGCGAATTGAAGAGAATTCGCCCGTATAAATGTTGCGATAGAGATGGCAACATTGGAGAATTTTTCTATATTTCTCTCTATCGCACCAAGTATACGGTTTTGACGTTTATAAAATTTAGTGTTTACAAAAAATAAAATTTCTTGTCAAGATTTGGCGCAAAGTGGAGAAAAAGTGTTATTGCGCCAAAATCCTGCCCAAAGTTGGTAATTTGTGGACAAAAATTTATAGTTTATTTCGTCCACTAATTGCCAACAATGAGAAAATAGCAAAAAGAAAATTGCTAACGTTAAAAATAAGCAATTTTCTTGGAGCAGCAGACAAACAGGTAAACTGAAAATGTAAGTATTTTTAATTTTTAGTTATTTATAGGATTTTACTAATATATTCTTCTTTTTCCAGGAGCAACAGATGCATTTTGGGATGTCCTGAAGGGGAGAAACTACATTTGCTCCCGAAAGAACCAAGGTTAGTAATTTGTGTGAATACATTGTGTGTAGTGATTTTTAGACATTTTGTATGGGAAAATTATGTTCTTCTCCAATGTACAAACACAAACGTAGGTTAATATGTCGCGAGAACAACATTCCAATTGATCTTTGTGTGATTACTTCGTACGTAATGTGCATGATTGTGTCAGTACAGTATGTGTAAACTTTTGTACGTTGGACATAACAATGATGTTCTTGTCCAATGTACAAATATATACATACATACGTTGTTCAACATGTCGCGGTAAAATGAAGTAGTCAGATCAATTGGAATCCAAATATGTTCATTGCATTATTGCGTTATTATTGCAAAATTATTTAATTTTGGCATTTGGTAAGAATACACTTAACATCTACCTTGCTTAGCTCTATTTCAATTTTGTCTGGTCTAAATATTTAACTACATATAAATCTACGTCCCTGGATGATAGTGGATACGTAAAAACTCAAGAGTTTCGTAAAATACGTTGCTTTTTAAGTAAATAATATAAGTTCAACAAATTATTTTAACAACTCTTGAACGTATTTTGATTTTAATGTGGCTAACTTGCTTCACTACAAAATACGACAAGTTAATAAAATTAAAAAATATTTGTACATTCCAATATCTAATACATTTTTCAAAGTAATTAAATTGTGTAGCTTTCCAGTTTGCTAAATTCGTTAAATAGTATGATTTTCTTTAAAACTCCAAAGGTAAATTTTTAAATACCATTAGTAAGTTTTTTTAAAGCGCTGATACATTTTCTTGTGAAACATAAGAGAATGAATTCTTTAGAATTATCTTTTAATGTAATTGTTTCAAGTATTGGGAATATATTACACTTAACAAAAAAAAATATGTTGGGAAAGCACTTCAATTGTGGTTTTCATATTGTTTAGCCAACGACATAAAAAATAGTTGGCCAACCCCATCATGAGGTTGTCATTAGGGATGTAACGATACACCGTTTTGCCGATCCGATACCGATACCGATATTTAAAAATAAATATCGCCGATACCGATTCCGATACCGATACGAATATTGAAATTGAGTTCAAGTTTAGATTAACAAAACTCAAGTGCAATTTTTTTTCTTAAACAAAACTACAGTGTAAGAGATTATTAATATTTAAAATTGATATTAACCCAGTATAAAAAATTGGAAGTAATTTTTAAGGAGCTACATTTTCTTTGCTTCCAAAAAATCTGTATTAAAAATATGCAGATAATTAGTAAAAAAGCAAGAAAAAATTTTTAATTCCTTTATAATTTAAAAAAATAATCTCCATGCTTTTTAAAAAATCGATTTTTAAAGGACATTTATCAACTAATAGTTTTCTAAATAACTTAATGGCTTAATTAATAAAAGTCTTCTAAAAGTTTATATTTATTCACTTAAATTTACATGAAAATACAATTTTCAATTTAAATTCGCATTAAAAAATTGTGAAAATGGGTAATTTTTTATCCTTTTTCCTTGAGGAAAAATCATTATAGAACACGGAAAAAGAAATTTGTCCTTCCAATTGGGTGATTGGTAATCGAAAAACAGAACTTCTTGCAATGGCAAGGATATGTAAAACTAATTAGAAATTGTCCAAATTCGCAAAACTTT
The DNA here is from genome assembly GCA_956483635.1 of Panzeria rudis. Classification (NCBI taxonomy): domain Eukaryota; kingdom Metazoa; phylum Arthropoda; class Insecta; order Diptera; family Tachinidae; genus Panzeria; species Panzeria rudis. The sequence continues at coordinate 84,934,646 of OY101450.1, forward strand.
CGGATCGTGAATTCTACATTTTCATGACTTCTTTGGAGTGTCTTTTTTTTGCTGGAATAAGATTTAAAAAACAACGAATTGAATTTGAATTCATGGTAAAATTAACGAAAAATAAATAATTTCCGGATCGCGAATTCTACATTTTCATGACTTCTTTGGAGTGTATTTTTTTGCTGGAATAAGATTTTAAAAACAACGAATTGAATTTGAATTCATGGTCAAATTAACAAAAATAAATAAATTTTTTACAAAATAACAGCATAAAATATTATTAATTTTTAAAATTGATATTAATAAGATTTAAAAAATAACGAAATGAATTTAGTTCATGGTAAAATTAACAAAAGATAAATAATTTGTCAGAAAAAACACTGAAATTTTTTTTAAAAGTATCGTCGTATCGACAGTAAAATATCGCCGATACCGATGTATCGGAAAATCTGAAGTATCGCCGATATATCGGTATCGGTATCGGTATTCGTTACATCCCTAGTTGTCATTTGTGTGTTGGCACAACACTCCAAAAGTAGAACTTGTGATGTTTTGCCAACGTTTGAACTACCTTAGGAAACGCTTTGCCAACGTTAACCCCATTGTATTTTTCTGCGTGGATTTGTTGCAAATGAAATCCATATGTACTTTCCTTTTTTTTGTATTAAGCTCTAGGTAATCACAACTGTCCTATTAGATGGATGAAGCGCTGATACATTTTCTTGTGAAATATAAGAGAATGAATTCCTTGCAATTAGCTTTTGTAGTAATTGTTTGAAGTATTGTATTAACAAAAAAATTGTGTTGGGAAAGCACTTAAATTGTGGTTTTGGTAGTGTTTAGCCAACGACGTAAAAAATAGTTGCCCAACCCTATCATAAGGTTATCATTTCTGTGTTGGCTAGAAACGAAATTGTTGAGACAAAAACTGCCTATTAACTTTTAGTCGGGTTTTAATTCTAGAATGGAAAAAATACTTTTTGGAACGTTTTTTGTTATTTTTCATGAAAAACTCCAACTAAAAAAATTAAATAAGTTTTTATAATGAAAATTAAATTAAATTTTAGTTATTATTTTTTAGTTTTTGTAAATTGGCAATCTTTAATGCATTTTTTTATACTTTTGAATTAATTATACATAGCTACATTTTGCTTTACTTAAAAGATTAGAAATAAATTGCGGATTTCTGGATTGGTTACTATATTACATTTTATGATTTGGTATTTGGGTAAATATTTCTGACTTTTCGCACTTAACTTTTGTTTTTGTATATTTTGAATTTTTGTAAGTTTTATTCATAACAAATATAATATAAATAAAAATAATTTTTTTATATTTGGTTTTTTTTTTATTTGGTACGGATTTTGAAAATTCTTTCATTACTGGAATTTTAAAATTCTTTCATTAATGGAAAGCTACATTGTCAGCGTCAAACATTGTAAATTTTTTTATCTGGTTTCGAACCGGTTTTTTTTATTTGGTACGGATTTTGAAAATTCTTTCATTAATGGAAAGCTAAATTATCAGCGTCAAACATCGTCCATTTTTTTTTAATCTTACATTTTTGGAATGAATAAATCTACAAATTCAATTATTTTGTTTTTGGTTTTCTCTTCATTCTAGACGTTCCGAATGGCTTCACATTTTAGGCGTGAAGTCATCGGCTAAACGCATATATGCATGCAGTCGGCACTTTTCGGAGGAACACATTTTTGGGAACAGGACTTCAAAGTTCGCAGTACCAAAAAACGAAAGTTTTGTACCAAAGGAAATTTTTAATTGTGAGCAAATTTCGGTAGATAATATTGTTTCTCCAGTTCAAGTTCAAGGAATAGAAATAGATGCTGAAATAGATAGCCCTTCCATAGGAAACCAGCCAACTAGCGTAGCTGAAATAGGTATAGTAGGGAGTGAAAGTCATTTGGAAGAAAAGGAAAGTTCTTTTTCCAAACATAAATCACTCCAGGCTGCGCTAGATTATTACAGAACTCAATATTTAGCACAAAGGCGTGTAAGCACCAAGTTGAGGAAGGATAATGTAAGGCTGGGAAGTCAATTAGGTAAATGTAAGGATAGAATAAAAATATTAGAGCTTGAATTGGAGAAAAAAAATGACATGTCTTCCAAAATATCAAAGTCATTAGCCGTTTGCATAGATAATAGTTTAACGAATCATTTGCGCGAAGGAAGACAACGTCGGTATGATAACGGTTTGAAATTAATTTCATTAGCTGTGCATTTCCTTTCTCCTCTAGTTTATCGCTATTTAATTAAAATATTAGATTGGCCAGATGTGAGAACTTTACAACGCTTTGTAAAGGATTGGCCAAAGAGTCCCGGTAATTTTAATGGATCTTTTCAGGCTTTGAAGATACGCGCACGTGATTTCAGTGAGGAGGAAAAATACGTTAGTGTGTCCTGTGACGAAATGTCGTTGAAAAGTTTTTTAGATTATGATAGGTTTAAGGACAAAATAATAGGATTGCAGGATTACGGAGACGAAAATAGATCACGGAACATAGCGACCAGTGCTATGGTGATTATGGCAAGTAGCATCGGTGGAAATAGTTGGTCGCAAGCAGTATCCTATTTCTTTGTTCAAGGGTGTTGTAAGGGCCATATCATGAAGAAATATGTGTATGAAGCCGTTTCGAAGTTACAAGAATTAGGGCTGAAACCTTGCCAGTTTGTTTGCGACCAGGAAGCGAATTTTGTTGGCTTCAGTAAGATCATTGGAGTTAGTCAGCAGCGTCCATACTTTGAAGTAAATGAGAAGAAAGTTTACTTTATGCACGATTCTCCCCACCTTCTTAAAAGTGCTAGGAATTGTTTATTGGACCACAAGGTGTATTTTAATGGCATGACTGTGACTTGGGAGGATGTTGTACATTTCTACAAGGTTGATTCGAATTCAGTACGGTGTGCACCTAAGCTAAGTTTGGACCATATCAACCCAAATAATTTCCAGCGTATGCGGGTTAACTTAGCTGCACAGGTGTTGATTCGTACTGTAGCTGTAGGCATGAGGACTTTGCACGCTTCGGGAAAACTGGATTCAGCTAGATCTGCAACATATTTAAATACTGCTGAGTACTTCGAATTTTTCAATAACCTGTTTGACCTTTTCAATAGTCGCGTCGGATTTTCTGCTTTCACTTGTTCCGCAGAACAGCTAGAGATTCTTAGGCAGGCGTCGAAAAAGCTTTCCACTTTGCAGGTCATCGATCAGAAGGGAAGCAATTTAACAAATAATTTTAGGTTTATTTCAGTATGGCAACTAAATATATCGTCGCTAAAAAGCCTTTGGACTTACCTTAGACAAGAAGGTTTTACAGGACTAAAAACAAGGAGGCTAAACCAGGATCACTTGGAGCATTTCTTCGGACAAATCCGGAAAGGATCTGGCAATTGTGTGCGCATCACACCGCGGAGCTCTTTCCAGAAACGTTGGGGTTTGCATCATGTAAACGTAGTAGTGAATGGAAATTGTGAGAATATATCGCCGGAAGAGAAAATTTTAGACTTCTCAATAGTAGAACTGGCATATAGTTTCGATAGGGACAGTTCGCAATGGGATAGTTTTCATTCTCTTCCCAACCCTTGCCCCATAGCAGAAGTCGCGGACGATTTGGAAATACGAAACGATAGTGAACAAAGGCTATTCCTGGAAAAAAATGCTTTTGTCTATATATATGTGGCTATTTCTACCGCAAACTACAGCAAACGCATGCATGCAACTCACCCCTCCCGACTTTTGATGATGACGAAATGGTTTCAGATGACTACATCTTTACCTCGGCGAAACAATTTGAGAAGTGCCATTTAGTTAAACCCCCCCAGGCTTTGTGGATTATTTTAAAGCCTTAGAGACCCAATTCCATCCCCTTTTTAATGAAAACTGTCACCGGAATGGAATTCTAAAAATTATTTATTTATTTATTTATTTATTTATTTATTTATTTATTTATTTATAAGGTAATTCCAATACAACAAGAACTTGTCTTATATTATAGTATTGGTTAGTATTTGGCATATGTATGTAACATGTTCACAAATTTTATTTAAAAAATAAAAAAAATAAAAAAAAATAAGAAAGAACAATATTTAGAATAAATTACATGAATAAATAAGAAATAGTTTTTACAAATAAATAATAATAAACGTTACAATTAAGACAGGTGAAACAATTAGTTTGTTCATACGTTTGCAAATAGTAGAATATTACTACGAAAAGTGCTTAAATATGGCAGATTTAAAATGACTTGCATTGTTTATGACTTGTAATTGAGGGGGTAGCTGGCTCCAAAGACGAATTGAATTAACGAAGAAATGTTGCGCAGAGATAGCTTTAGTATATTTTATGCTATTTATCCTGTTTCCTCTATTCGATCTAGAAAAGGTTATTTTCCGAAACAGGTAGGTTGGTTGCTGGTTATATACAATTTTATGTAAAAACAGTAGTGTTCGGCACTTTAGCAAATTATCAAACGTTATACTATAGATTTGTTTTGCAAATTGTGATATGCTTCTGTTCCTTTTGATAGCAAATACATATCTAGCAATGGTGTTATATGTTACATTTAGCCTTCGCCTACTTACAGCATCGCAACTAGCAAACAGCTCACAACCATACATAAGAGTTGGCAATAAATAAGTTTTGGCTAATAGCATCCGGATATGAATCGGTGTGAAATATTGTGTCATCCAAAGATTCCGAAGCATAGCAAAGGTTTTCCCACAGTTTATTTTAATGTGATCTGACCAATTGAGTTCTTTATTAAATATAACACCGAGGTTTTTAGCAGATTCTACAAAGCTTATGGTCGTATTATTAATATGTATTGGTGGGAGACACATTGCGAAGTTTTTAGGAATTCCCACGGCTAAAGCAGCTGATTTTTTGGGATTTAAACTTAATCCATTTGCAGATGCCCATAAGTAAATTTGATGCAGATCCTGGTTTATCATCCGTACACAATTAGCTGCGTCATCAACACTGCAACTAATATAAAGTTGTACATCATCAGCATACATTTGTATTTGACAATGTTTTACATGCAATGGAAGGTCGTTAGCATATATCGAATACAATAGTGGGCCAAGTATCGAGCCCTGTGGTACACCTCTTGGCATTGAATAGCTGCAGGAGATCATTGAATCATGGCAAACACTTTGGCTTCTATCACTAAGGTACGAAGATAAAAGCTTTATCGCAGTTGAGGAAAAACTACACAAATGTTTTAATTTATGGCAGAGAATTGTATGATGTACCGTGTCAAATGCCTTGGAATGGTCAAGCAATATAAGAAATGACATTTGGCGTTTATCAATTTGGCACCTTATTTCCTCAGACACGCTAATCAAAGTAGTGAGGCAGCTATGCTTTGGCCTAAATCCAGATTGTCTTTCACTTAACAACGCATTAGTGTGCAAATGACGGCTTATTTGAGAGTGTACTAATTTTTCAAATACCTTTGATAGGTATGGTAAGATCGCAATAGGTCGAAAGCATTTATCAGATTTTAACACTGGTAAAATTTTGGCATGTTTCCACACAGATGGGAACGTAGACGTAGTAATAATTGTATTTAACATATGGGTGATGTAAGCCAGCGTGTAAGGAAGTGTAAGCTTGATAAATTTTGGATGCACTCCATCAAATCCAACAGCATTAGATTTAATATTAAGAAATGACTCTAGTACATCCTCCTGCGTAAAGTGCACAAAATTGAATTCAGGTGTTTGTTGCTGATTCAAAACGACGTTGTTGTAAAATTTAATGTTCATTTGTGGCATAGGTATATTTGCAAATTCTTGATTTAACTGGTTTACGTCTATTACTTCTGTAGCAGGATTGTTACGATTAACTAAACCCAATTTGTGAATTTCACGCCATTTTTTGCGGGAGTCAATGCATGTTTGGAATTTATTTTGATAAAACATTATTTTGGCATTTCTTATGTTTGTGTTAGCAGCAGCTCTAGCGTATTTGAAGTCTTCATAAAGCTCTGGTGTTCTAAAGCGCTTCCACCTAGCGTATGCACGATTTCTAATGTCAATTAGAGATTTTATTTCAGAAGAGAACCATGAAGCCTTATTTAATGAAAAGCCTTATCTTTGCTGTGATAAGATAACTCATGAACAAATTCTGAACCTTTTCATTCGAATAAGGATATATTTTGTTTTGAAGCTTTTCAACGCACAAATGAAGGAGCCTAACTTCAAGGAAAAAATTTTGTGTATCAAACATAAATAGGCCATAAAATTTAAATTTTTTGCAGACCATCTTGAGCTCTTATAACAGCGTTTTGTTCCTATAATAGTAATATTTCTTAATAATTAATTTCAAACTGATTTTTAGTACTTGGTAATTAAATTCAAACTCATTTTTAATACATTAAGATTCAAAATTGTTTTGGTCCAAAACTTTCATAAAAAATCTATTCATTGTATGTATTTAATACCCACTTTGTATATATTTATTACCCATCCATTCATATTGTGAAATTATTCAGAATATTTTATTTCGAGAATTGTGAATTAATTTTTATGCTTTTGCTCACATGCTATTATCTTTATTTGTTTACTTTTTTATTTATTTGGTAATTGTTATATGGTGTCGAATATCGCTTTATACAAATTTTGGCTTAATTACTTTTTATCATTTATGTACCTGAATTTATTTGTACCTAAATTTTTTTGTACCTGAATTTGTTGTTTTTTTATTTTTATCATTTATGTACCTGAATTTATTTGTACCTGAATTTTTTTGTACCTGAATTTGTTGTTTTTTGTTTATTATTCATTTATTTGCTTATTGTTATATTATCCCAGCAACCAAATAGAAACTACACTGAAAATAAGCAAATGCTTCTCTATTTGTTTGCTGGGATGTACCTGAATTTGTTGGTTTTTCTTTATTATTCATTTATTTGCTTATTGTTATATTATCCCAGCAACCAAATAGAAACTACACTGAAATTAAGCAAATGCTTCTCTATTTGTTTGCTGGGATGTACCTGAATTTGTTGTTTTTTCTTTATTATTCATTTATTTGCTTATTGTTATATTATCCCAGCAACCAAATAGAAACTACACTGAAATTAAGCAAACGCTTCTCTATTTGTTTGCTGGGATGGCATCGAGTGTTTCTTGGTAAAATAATAAACCCTGACACAGGAGTAAGTGCAGCGAACATATAATGCATATGCATTTAAAGCTTCTCCTTACTCAAGACCATCATGCGTGGCGAAGAGTCACATCCTACAAGAGGTGATGCTGTTTTTAACAGAACATGATGGATCTAGACCAGATAAGGTCGAAAAAATCATATAAAAAGCCCTTTTCAGGGCTACAGAATATTTTCCAAAAGAGATAAAGTTTTGGCTTTACTACTAAATATACAATTTTAATGATATAAAAATCCAATTTTTTTAATTTTTATTTTTATTTACATACATACATATGTGAACACCAACAAGGAAACTCAGAAGAATCTGGAAGAAATAGCTGTTCCAAAACAAGTACTTGAGCCAAAAAAGAATGCCGAGAAAGTATCACAAATGGCTTTATTTTCATTGCCTTCGTCCAAATTTCATAAAAAACAACCAATTCCAGAGCGATGCATTGACAAATATCATTGAGAACACGTAATACGAATGTGTTTATCACCGATTACATTAATATTTATTGTATTTAAAGTATATTAAGCATAAAAAATAGGTTTAAATTAAATTTATTTTGTGGCGATGAAAACTCATGGAATTGTTTTTGCAAATATTTTTACTTTTTCACATTATTTAGATGGCAATTTACAATCACTAGTAGAGGAACACCACTGGCCTTTACTTGAACAAAAAACTCTCAAATTACAAACATATTGCACAATTATTTAAATTTTATTAAAAATACTTGTAAAATAATTCACTTTTGCAAAATTTTATTTTATAATTTTTCATAATCATATGTTCACACATGCTATGTATAGCCATTGCTTTTTATACATGTAAAAAGCATATCTTTTTTCTCCCTTCTGCCATTTATCCATCAGCTGATACGACGATTTCGCTTAACTCAGAAGTGAGGATTCTGGTTAATATTCTGTGGTCGGTAGCCTGCTGTGGCGAATGAGTTTAATGCATAAATTACACATTAGATATTTAAAAAAAAACTCTCAATTGAATAAATTATGTACATATGTATTACAAAATACTTTGTTACGTAATAGCTACATATATACAAAAGTTTCCATATTTTACGAAAACAGTAATCAAGAAAGTTATTTGGAAATTATTGCATAGCTATTTCGTGTATAATTGCAAGTACATGTATCTATGCCCACAAGGAATAACGACTAAACTCGATTTTGGCTACTGAGAATTTTAGAATCGCTGTGTAAAATCATGGAAATTTGATTAAGCTAATGCTAGCAATTTTATACTATATTAGTTTGTAATTTAATTTATAATGAAACAACAGTTAAGTTAAGAGAAATAAACAAAATTATAATGATAAATACACTTTGGCCTAACTCGACTTAACTGTTATGCTATAAACACATTCGCCACAGCAGGCTACACGGCTACACGACTACAAATGCTGTTGGCAGCAATCGTCGTCGGGTAGTCAGCTACTTAATTATTTTGAACGCGGCAGCTACATCGTAACCAGCTGACATGTTGTTATTGCAGTACATATTTCAGTGGTGCCACTTTCAAAAGTTTTACTTGTATAAAAAACCCCTAATTCAAAATGTTTTTACATCTCGCAAAATGTAAAAACAAATCATATTATTTCTTTAAAACCTATTTATTGTTATGGCACTTTTCATACTTAAATTTTTTGATGTTTTTTTCTGTTTAATAAAATAGGATATTGACTTAAGTCAATTATACCAACATCGCTGAAAATTAAAAAAAAACTTATGAGGCAGTAGCTTTTTTTTAACCTTATAAATTTAGTGTGATTTTTTTGGTCTCTTTTGGCTCCGGAGTTACGCGGTTCATATGGATATCACTTTAAACTTCTCTAAAATACCTTTCTACTGGTATACACATTTTTTAAAACAATTAACCCATTCCGAGTGAAATGCAATTTAAAAATTTGTTTATCTAATTTTTCACGCAGAAACTCCGTTATCTTAAAAACTGGTCGATACAACGGTACATATGCATAGTTCATATATACTATACATATGTATAGTTTTATAGAGAACTTTCCATGCTTTTATTGGTGTATAGTTGAAAACTGTCACCTATGAAATACGTAAGCTATGGTACTTTAAAGACGAGTTTAAGAGTTAAATGAGTTAATTTATTTTCAAAGTGCCATAACTGATGAATTTCATCGATAATAGCTTTCAAGTATACTTACATCAAATGAAAGTTTTTAATGCTTTCTATTAAACTAAATACATATTTAAGTGTACAGGGTGCAGCACAAGGCCAGCTGATAATTTGTCGCTCTCTTAGTTTTGTGTATAAGTAACGTCAATCGTGTGTATTTTTTTGACAAACATTATCTAGTTTATATTGTATTTGTTGACCTTATACAGCCACCTGTATACTTATTACACCATGACTTGTTGTCGTTTTGTTTATTTTCCTACCATTTGTAATAACAAATACAATGTATTTGTCTCTTTTTAACAGTCATTTTAAAAAAACCTGATTTCAGTGTTTTTTACCTGTCACTATTGTGATTTCTACATATTTTGTGATCTAATACCATGTTCATACGAACAGCAATATTCGATGTTCGCTCTTTCATTCACGATTCGCGTCCCAATCATGATTGAATCTACATGTTTCGCCATAGAAAATTTTGAAAGCGTGCCATCTTGGTTCATTTTGAATCTAGCTGCAAACCTCCAAAATTTACTATCATCTCCAATTTTGATAACAAATTATCGCTAGTTTATCTGAACTATGTAGCTGTGAAAAAATATAAACAAAGAAAGATCTAATTAATGTGTGAAAAAACTAAATAAAAACATTTAACAAATAAAAAGAACATATATATATATATATATATATATATATATATATATATATATATATATATATATATATATATATATATATATATATATATATATATATATATATATATATATATATATATATATATATATATATATATATATATATATATATATATATATATATATATATATATATATATATATATATATATATATATATATATATATATATATATATTTATATATATATAAACAAAAATTTAAAAAAAAGAAAGTGAAACGTATTTTAAAGTGTAGAAGAATTTGAATCCATATTCCATCAATTTGGGCTAATGTAGAGGTGGTTATATGAGGGCAACAAATACAACAAAAACTAGATTATGCTTGTCAAAAAATACATATGTTTGACGTAATTATACACAAAACTACCAGAGCAAAAAACAAGTTGCAGACGTAACGCTGCCACCTGTACACTTTATGATGCCGCTTTTTAGTGATGACACTAAATTTATCGAATGATAGTGGCTGGAACAAATTGAGACAGAATATTTTATAATGATGCTGAAATATGTTGGCCGTTCAGCCCTGTACAATTCTTATGGGAAAATTTGCAAATTGATGGTAGATGTTATAGGTTTTTACCCTTGCCCACATCTTTCATCAATTCGCCAAGAATTGCACATCTTCCCATAAGAATTGTACAGGGATAAAAATGTATATCTTTCTTCATCTTTCAAAGATGTTACTATCTCATTTTGATTCATATTTCACCTTTTGATAATTTTAGTGTCATCACTAGCAAAATTACATTAGATTTGAACAAAATTAAAAACATGTGTGTGAGCCAGTGATGGAAAAGTTGATACATTCGTACTTTTATTAATACTATTTGATATTAGAAACTGGTGGCATGCAATAACGTCCATGGAAATAATGACCATGGACGTTATTTCCACGTTGAAAAGAAAGTACTATCCATGGACACTATTTCCATTTTGAAAAGCAGATAAAGTCCATCAAAAATGGAAATAAAGCCCATGAAAATAGTATTGCACAGAGATGTTTTGCCTTGCCGGCCTTCGGCTGGGCTTTAGGTTTTCTCGTCTGGGTATGTCGCATAGTGGCTTCGCTGAGTAAAGATTTTCTGCATAGCGAAACCACTAGGACGTTATTGCATGTCACCTAAAAAATACCATGTTACTCCACTGACTCACTTGACTACTCTCCAAATAATATCACTGCTGTATATAAACTCATTAGCTTATTCCATATTTTCTAATTTTTTAATACAATTGAACATGACAACATTAGTGAATGCCTCAAATTCAATATAGCCCACTCAAATAAGGTAAAAAATTGCTAAAGCTAAGATTATACTATCGGCGCAGTGTACCGATTTTCTTCGTCGCCCGCAATAAATCCCCGTATGATCTTTTATATCAACTAAGACTGAGGCAACACTTGCGTTTTCAAAACTCACTTTGAAATTTATAAGCCTTTTAAGCTGATTTTTAGGACTACATTCGCCTCTCTGTTTCTTATCTACAATAACTGATATAATACTTTATAATAGCATGGAATGCCCAAAAACCATAAATTAAGCTCAAAAATTCAGAAACGTCCGTTTTTAAAATGCCCGTGTGACCTCAGCCTTACAAAGGAATAAGGCCGTAATTGGTCTGCACTGGTAATAAGGCCATTTTAAATTATTGCGCAATTATTTGAGAAATAAGTCCGTTTGGCTTTAATAGATATGACTTTATTGTGCTGGCGGAAATCGGTACTTTGCTACTATAGTGGGATTTTCGCTTAAGTCTTTGAACTAGAGATAAGAAACTGAAATTTTTTATATACTGGTAGTGACGGAAATTGATCGATTTAAAATCGCGTGATTTTAAAAATCTAATAATAGCCAAATAGGTGTTCTGTATATCACAGGATACAGTGAAATCGAACTTAAGTTTGAATAAAATAGTCTGAGTCTCGAAATTGTGATTTGAAATCGATCGATTTCCATCACATATCAGATAATTTTATCTTGGCCTTGTAATATATCTCCAAGGCTCACGCAATCTCGTGCACGGATTACAAAATGGCCGCAAAAATCAGGTTTTTTATAAAAGCTGTAGAGAATGCAATTTCCTAAAAATTGTTATACAGATATATTTTGTAGGATCAGCCATTTTTGAGATAAATGGCAGAGTATAAAGGGCTACCCTCCGGATAAAAATTAAAAAAATATATATGTACATATATATGAGTTCATAAGTCCTAGTAATACTAACAAATATGTAATTTTTTATCTAACGCTTTGTGTTCATTACATCAAAGTGCATTAAAATACGTTTGGTCGATAATTTGAGCCGAATCAAATGTAGGGTATATTTGCTCTTTTCCAAAAAAATTCTAAAAAAATAAATATTTTGTTACTCTTCGGGTCGAAAAAGTAGTCTAAAAATTTGTTTGATACTAAAATGAAAGTATAATTTCCCATCCCTGGTGTGAGCCATTTTCATATGCTTGTATGCAAACTTATAGACACAATTCAAAATTAGTATATGAAATAAATATTTATTTAACACGATATTTTATTAACCAAAAACATTACATTAATTATTGTTTTTGTTATGTTAAATCGCAAACAATTAATTTGTTGTTTTTCTTAATAAACTTAAAGTATTAATTTATAAGGCACACTATGACTTTTCATCAAACACGTGAAAATAAATATAATTACAGATGGAAAATGAAAAATGTTGCAAATTTACATTTGTTTACACATCTTTTTTCATTTTCAGAATTTTCACGCATTCCTCTAAGATTTGGGTGAGTGTAAAAAGGCTATTAGATATTGTTGTGTGAAAAGCCTACATATAAGGCTATAAGTTTGTACTATTTTGCACTTTATAAAATAATAGTTATGATATTCGTGTCGGGAATGTGAAATTCGTTAAAATAAGTGGAAAAATCTTTGAAAAATGAACTATAAATAAAACAGTAAAAGTATTTATTTTTCTCTCTCTTGCCTTCGTCATACGGTTTTTTTGTTTTTTCGAAAATTTAGTAGCCCGTGCCGAAGTAAAATAATGAAATGTTACTCGTTTTTTACTAAAGTAAATATTTAAATGTGCTAATAAGAGTATCCAAACTGGATGAATGTTTAAATCCTTTTGTTTCAGTATTTTTAGTAATTTTTTAATAAAATTTAGTGTATTAACTTGTTAGTATATTTTTATAGGCTATGCTAATTTTTAAGCTGAAATCATATTTAGATTTCATAGAAAGCCTTTTAAATTTTGCTAAACAATAGTTTTTCTGTTTTTTTTTTGACATAAGATAATTGTCCTGATTACCTTTTGTTTGAATAAAGCAGATTTGTAATAAGAATGAAACACTAATTTAGTTTCAATTTGATTCGGTAAGCTACCAAAAGTGTAGATAAAAAATTTATTTGGGATCATGTACAATATTTATTTCCGGAAATTACATGATCATGGTTTGGAGGGGTATTTTTGCTGTGTTAACATCTAAAACAACATCGTCGACCTGATATGGTATACTCATAGATGATGAGACTCCAAATTTTCCTACCCTTTACTTTTAAATAAAATCGGTTAGCAGCACAATAAAATTAAATTTCTGTAGTACTGGTTTGCGCGTGTTGAATTAAAGAGGCCACGAATCCACCCACTAGCCGACGAGACAGAAACCGGAAACAAGATGCATGCTGTCGCCGCTTTACACTTACCAGTTCGAATAAAAGGATGATTATTACAACTTTAAAAACAGTTAGATGCTACACACAAAAAAATTCATTGGTTATAATTCCTAAAAATATGGTATAATTTTAACTAAGTGAAAGGGTAGAATGGCATTTACTAAGATTTTGGGTAATTTCACAAAACTTTTAGTTGATTTCATGTTCGAAAAATCAACTAAAAATTTAGTTAAAACTCCAATTTCTTTTTTTGCTTACCCATAACGACTAGGTAAACTCATATTTTTATTTTCTGTGAATTATCTAAAAAGCAAAGTACATACATATATTTATACATATAAAATACGGCAAAGCATCATGGATTTCAGTTAAATTAACTATGTATTTATAATTTTGTAAATTATCATGGATTTTAGTAGATTTGACTATCTTTGCGTTACCTAATAATAATTAAAGAATTTTTGCATTTGTTAATAATATTTTATTTATTATATATTATTATTATTTATTATTTTCATTAAAGAGTCACAATTACTAATTATTACATAAAATATATATTTTGTAAATATGTACACATTACATGAATTTTATTATAATTGATCATAGAATAATTTAATTATTTTTATAAAATTATCATTATTGGTACTATTTTTAACATGACTCGAAATAATTTAACAAAATAATTTAGCGTTAAAAGCATTGAATAATAAAAAAAGAAACATTTAGCAACATAAGTATGTATTTATACATCAAACTTAAAACCACAGATTCTTAAAACTGCAACTGAATGATGGTGATGCCATTGCATAAACTCTTGTTTGCATTTGTTAGGATCACTCATTTCATTGAAGGAGTATGGGTATAACTTGCACTTTTTCTTGAATGGCTTAAAATGTAATGCCAACTTGCTGATGTTATTATTTGTTTAAGGCGTTGATACACGTCTTAAAAGTTTATGTAGTTGCGATGGTAGTATAATGATACATGTATGCATGTTTAGCCTTATTACGATGCCATTGAATGATGATGATGCCATGAATAATGATGATGCCATGGTCACTCACGAAGACGTTTGGTGTGCCCATCCTTGCAAAAACGTCTCGGCAAATCTGTATTGTTGTTTCCGCCGTTATGTTCGAAATTACAAAAACTTCCGGCCATTTGCTGTAGGCGTCTACTAGAACAAAAAGATATTTTCTAAATACGGGTCCAGCAAAATCCGCATGAACTCTTTCGAACGCTTTTGTGTTCCACTGGTGTACGGGTGAGGTTTTAACGGGGTCTGGCCGCACCGATTGACAGGACGTACAAGTTTGTACCAAATTTTCAATCTCGTTGTCCATTTTTGGCCACCAGCAATATCCGGGGCTAAGTGCTTTCATTTTAGGTACGCCAAAATGTCCAGATTGAAGTTCCTCTAGAGCCCGCCCACGTAATATCCGGGGAATGTAAACTCTAATTCCCCGCAGAACGCAACCCTGCTGCAATGTGAACTCTGTTTGTTGTATGTTGAATCGATGCGCTACGTCGCACTCTCGCCCATGTTTCAATGCTTCTAACAAAATTTTGATGTCATTATCTTTTTCAGTTTCTTTTTTTAATTCTTCGAAGGTCACAGGCATGTTATTTAGCCACTCCGTTTCGATCAAGTCCACCTCATCACACAGATTACCGCTGTATTCAATGGGAAGGCGGGAAAAGGCGTCAGCATTCGCATTTTCCTTTGACTTTTTAACTTTGATCTCATAATTAAACGATGCCAAAAAATAGCATAATGCTGCATTCTACTTGCTGATAATAGTGGTAATCCCTTATCTGGCGCGAATATTTTACTCAGAGGCTTGTTGTCTGTTACCAAAGTAAATCTCCTTCCATACAAGTATTGATAAAATTTTCGAATGCCGAAAATTATGGCATATGCCTCTTTATCGATCTGACTATATCTTTGTTGAACTTTAGATAATGTCTGCGATGCAAAATGAATGGGTCTCTCAGTTCCATCTCTGTAAACGTGGCTCAAAACCGCACCCACTCCGTATGGGCTAGCGTCCACAGCTAGTACCAAAGGCAGTTTTGAATTGTAAAACGCTAACACAATATCCGACTGCATAATTTCCTTTATTTGCGTAAAAGCTGCATCACACGGCACCATTTAAATCGCACATTATTTGATAGTAATTTGTTAATGGGAAATAAAATGGAGCTCAGATTTTCTACAAACCTGCCATAATAGTTTATCAGGCCAACTACTGCTCTCACTTCATCCTTATTTGTCGGACGTTTCATTTGACATAGTGCCTCCATCTTCCCATCCGTTTTCCGTATTCCTTCTTTACTTATAACAAAGCCACAATACTCTATCTTATCCTGCAGCCACTCACATTTCGCTAAATTAATACGCATGTTGGCATGATTTAATCTTTTTAGTACTTCTTCAACTCTTTTAATATGTTCCACATCATTTTCGGCTGTAATACGTATATCGTCCAAAAACACGGACACTCCCGCAATACCATTTAGAGAGCTGTTCCATAAACTGTTGCCATTTTGCCGGTGCACTTGCCACACCAAACATTAACCGGGTTGGACGAAAAAGACCCTTATGGGTATTTAATGTTAGTAATTGCCGGTCATTTGGATGAATCTCCAGTTGCAAATATGCTTTGGACAAATCTAATTTTGTAAATTTATCCCCACCGGCCATCGTACTAAATAATTCATCTGCTGTCGGGAGCGGATATTCGTCAATTTTCAACACTGGATTAAGGGTACAACCACTAACGGGGTAGCCCACTCACTGGTGCTTACACGGTCTAAAATTCCTTCCTGCACCTGTTTTTCTAACTCATTTTCCACCAAATGTATTAAAGAAAACGGTACCCTTCTGGCCTTGAAAAATTTAGGTGTAGCCCCTTCCTTCAGATGCAGACGAGCTTGGTAACCTGTTATCTTCCCCATTGTAGCTGAAAACACATTTGTATATTTTTGAATGGCTTTCTTTATTTCATGTGTCTCGGCATTTACAGAAATCGTATTCACAACAAGATTTGTGTCCTTCAGTTTCTCTTGTATAATGTTACCCCAGTCCAACTTTACCCTCCGTAACCCTCGTCCCAATAATGAGTTTCTTCGAGATCTAACAATATATAGTTTTACTGGAGTGCTTGTTGTTGAGCCCTGTACGGACACCATAATATAGCCTACCATTACAATTCCGTATCATTTGGGTGCACTTTCTCTTTCGGAAAATACTTTTTTGCCACAGCTAGGCTTACAATTGACACTGGTGCACCAGTGTCTATCTCAAACCGTATCATTCCCTTGTTAACCCGAAGGTTATAAAATATTTTTGTACGATTTTTTACTATTTCTGGATCTAAAATATTTTTTACCTTGCCTTCATACCACTAACTGTTCTGAATCACTTTCCTCTTCTGCTATTTGGTTTAGTTGGCGCGTTGCTTTAAGACAGACTCGACGCAGATGCCCTTTAATCTTGCAGAAATTACAAACCGTTTCCTTATGGCTGCACTGAAAAGCCAAGTGTTTCTCACTTCCGCACCTGAAACATTTTCTCAAATTTTTCTTTTCAGAACTATTTTTTACTTTCTTTTTATCATTGATTAAATGCACCACCTCTGCCCCTGTACCTTGGTGCAACTCCAAACCACCCTTTTCTGCAGCCTCAAAAGTGTTAGCCATATTGATTGCAGACTCCAACGTTAAATCTGCCCTTTCAAGTAACCGGCTCTGTGTTCTGGAATTCCTCAAGCCAAAAACAAATTGGTTCCTTAAGGCTGTGTTAAGGTATGTACCAAAATCACAATTTCTTGCTAATCTGCGCAATATCACAAGATATTCAGCGCAAGTTTCATTGTCTTTTTGCTTGCATAAATTAAAACGATAATTCTCCAGTATTACATTTGGCTTAGGATCAAAATGTTCACTCAGGATCTTTACAATGGCTTCGTAGGTTTCCGATTCAGGTTTATTGGGTGCCAGTTTATCACATAACATGTCATAAGTTCCAGCCCCCATGTAGTGCAACAGAAATTTCTTCTTTTTGATGTTTCACATTCAAAATTATCTAGGGCCGTCTCAAAACGCTGCACCCAACGCTGCCAAGTTGTAACGCTTGCATCAAATGCCTCAAAATTAAAACCTGCGACCTGCATTTTAATTACTTCTTTGCCAGAATTCGCCATTTAATATTTTCCATTGAAAATACTTAATATTTTCCAATTAAATTGTTCTCCTCGCCAATTGTAAGAAATAAAACGCGTGTTTTATCTTCTACTACTACATCAGTGATGATACTTTATTTGACAATCATATACCTAGTTTATACGCAGAGCTTATTTGCAAATAAAAACGTAAAATGCTGCCAAATTCTTTTTTATTGTAACTTATTAAATCACTGATTATTCATCTATTTGTGAATATATTTATCTATTTACTATTTTTTTATTAACAAACATATGTAAAGGAGGCAACCCAAACTTCTTATTTGCAAATAGCGCGTTAATCAGTAATTGTTTTCGTAAGTTATTAATTTACAATAAAAACACATACTTGGTAGCACTACGTTTTTATTTGCAAATAGCTCGTGCGTATAAACGTTCTAATAGTGATGGTAAAATCATGTACATAATCAACTCTGACAATATCAAAATATGTAAAGCAAATTAGGGATTCGAAATATTTTTTATTGTAAAATAAAAAAGAAAATTAAAAAATTTAAATGTTATAATATATATGCATCAAGAATTTTTAAATAAATAAATTTATTTGTTTTATTGTTATATACCTGCCTGTTCTGTAAATCGATTCGTTTTAAAAACGCTCGATTAAATCCACTAATAGCAAACTTTTTTCATACTTTTCTGCAATTTCATATTTTTTAGAGCTTAAAATATCATCTCTGAAATTAATTTACTGGTTACGATTTAAGATACATCAATGGGGGCATTATTTATTTTTGGAAACCAAGAAATTTACTCGGATTCGGTTTACCGAACAGAGCCGATAGAATAGTAAAAAATTCCAACATTATTGAAAATTAAAAAAAAATCACAGGGTAATAGCCCTTTTTAACCTACAAATTTTAGTGTAATTTATTTCGGCGCTCTCTCCTGATTCCGGAGTTACGGGGTTCAAAACTTTAATGTATTATTGATCATAAGTCCTACAATATAGAACGGATATAAACGATATTTACTACGTTTATACGCACGGGTTATTTGCAAATAAAACTGTAAATTGTTGTCATATAATTGTTTTATTGCGACTTATTAACTCACGAAAACTATTCACGATTAACGCACTATTTGCAAATAAAATGTTTGGTGCTGGCTGCCCCGCTTTGTTAATAAAAAGCATTAAATAGAAAAATATTTCGCAAAAAATATTGATAAAAGAAAATAATGACAATTAAAACAAATAATTATTTGTTCTTGTATACATTTCAACTATTTTATTTATTTATTATTTTTTTTTTAAATACAAACGTCTTTTATAAGTGCTACCAAGTTTTTGTATTTTGCTATGCCGTATAAATTTTCAAATATTTTTATTTGCGAATAGTCCGCGTATAAACGTAGTAATAGTTATCATTTCAAAATTCTCTAAAATACCTTTTTACTGGTATATACAATTTTGAAATCCATTAACCCATTGCGAGCAAAATGGAATTTAAAACATTTTTTATATGACTTATCACGTAAAAGCACCTTTATCTTAAAAACTGGCCGATACAATCGTTCTTAATACACCATGGCTAGAAAGACAACACAAAGGAAAATAAAAATTTAAAACGACTGTAACTACGTTTATACGCAGTGCTTATTTGCAAATAAAAACGTAAAGTGCTGCCAAATACTTTTTATTGTCATTTATTAAATCACTGAATAATTATCTATACATATATTAATATATTTCTTATTTTTTATTAACAAACATGTGTGAAGGTGGCATCTCAAACTTCTTATTTGCAAATAGTTTGTTAATCAGGAATTGTTTTCGTGAGTTAGTAAGTTACAATAAAAATACATACTTGGGAGCACTACGGTTTTATTTGCAAATAACCACTGCGTATAAACGTAGTATGTGTAAGCGAGTCAAATAGAACAACACATCGTGTCACTTCTGTGTATTTTGTGATTAGATGTTGTTGAGTGTGAAAAGCCTATTATTCTATAACTCAAACGTCGGCTCTGTTAACAACAGTAGCATAAATTTTAATATTTCCTATTCCATAAAAATTTTATTTTGAAACAATTTTAATTTAACAGAAAAAATATACATACATACATATGTTATTTAAAAAATGATGTTATGTATACACTAAACGTGAGCAGCAAGTATCAGTTTGTGAAGTGTTCATAATGCACATTATTGAATTGTTCTCTTCTTTTAATGCTTTTGATTTTAAAATTGTTATTCCCTTTTATCAAAGCACTCAACAAGAAAACACAACAATGCCGACCAACGGCAATGTTAATTGTTGTTTCGAAGGAACTTTCATTTGTGTCGAAGCAAATTTCAATTGTGTCGAAGCAAATTTCAACTGGGACAATTGTCTCAATTGAAATCAAATATTATTATAGTGTGACTATGTGTGTATTCGTGAAAGAAGCATGAAATAAAGGCAAGAACTTTTTTATTTATGTTGTTTTTCTTCATTATTACCATCAGTGTTGCCACGACCAAAATATTGTTGTAGCAAAAAAAAATTTTTTAAATGAAGGTTGTAAGGAAAATTAATAGATTTCAATCGAACATAAATAAGTTATTTGTTGTGTTGTTTCCTAACTTTCTTCGTTGACTCCAAAAAAAGAGGAGGTACCTATCAATTCGTGTGTATTTTTTAAAATATTTTTTAGTCTTTACACGCATAACGGTGTCATTTGTGAACCGATTTTCAAAATTCATTTCTTTGGAAGGGTTTGCTCGCAGCTCGCTCCTATAACTTTTTGAAAATCGATGAACTTTTTCCCTTCTCAAATTTTGCTTTAAAAAAAGTCTGACGGTTCAATTCCTAACACTTCGACGGCATAAATGCCAAAAATTTATGCCAAGTGGCCACTCCTAACACTTCGACGGCATAAATGCCAAAAATGTATGCCAAGTGGCAATTCAGTTTACATATAAACAGCTATGAATGTTTACATTTTTTAAAATGAAGTTTTTAAGCTGTGTAGTGATAAAATATTGTACTAAGGAAAAAAGCTGGGACCGTTACGATTATGACTTTTTTCAAAAAAGTCAAATAATAATAGTTATTGTTTGGCCAATTTGTTGTCGGTCACAAAATAATAGTTATGTTTTTACTATTATCGATAAAAAAAAAGTTAAAATTTGACTGATATTATTTTCGTCAAAAATAAAAGTTAAAATTTGACTGATATTTTTATAGTCAAGAATAAAAGTTAACATATGGCCGATATTTTTTCGGTTAAGAATAAAAGTAAAAATATGACTGATATATTTTTGGTCAAAAATAAAACTTAAAATTTGAAAAGAGCAAGTAATATTTGGAGCGAATAATCAGACATGAGGAATTTCCTACTAACCAACATCGAACTATCTTGTAGGTGAATGTAAGAAGCAGCAATAACTCTTATATTCAATTTCGGTAAATAAATTGGTTCAATAGTTGATGCTGCTGCTCACTAATATCAAGCGTGAAAAGTGGTTAAAATAAACAAAGAATGCTGATGTTGCGACTTGTTAATCCGTTAAAATTTTAACTTTTATTTTTAACCAAAAAAAAATATAGGTAAAATTTAACTTTTATTTTTGACAAAAAAAAATTAGTCATATTTTAACTTTTATTTTTGAGGGAAAAATATCAGCCAAAAAATAAATGTTATATTTTGACTTTTTGAAAAAAAGTAAAAAATTAAATTATCTTTAGATTTTTATTCCTTCACTCACGACCATCACATTGCTATACTCAAATATCGTATAGACAAACTCTTCCTGTCTGACTTTTTTAACTGAAACAAATAATATTTAAGAAAAATTTGTTATAACTAAAATTTTAGCCAAATGGATTACAACATAGATGTGTGCTAAAAAAAAATTAAAATATTTTAATAAATATTTGTATTATGTGTCACATTTCATGCACTACGGCAGACTTCCAAAACGTATCAATACAAAGTTTGTATACAGCTCTGCTACGGTATTTTGATCATGTACATATGTGAAGTTTCTAAACATTGCATCGATCTGAAAACCGATGCTCTGGTTGCTCTTTTGCGGCGTTCCTGATGCTTGTCGACAACGTTTTGGAAAGGTATGCATTGTCAATCTTTTGTACTGCGGCGATATGAAACACTATACCTTGTTCGAATACCAAGCAATTGACGTTTTGGAAGTAAGCCTAGTTTATAAAAAAAAGTTGTTTGTCTTCTGTGGCATATAACTTACGTTGCTTGCATTTGTGGAATGAATGATACGTATGTAGTTATTTGTGGGAAGCTCAGGGGCCGAATTACCGCATACGTGATCGAGTAAAATTGTTCGAAAATTTTCTTTTTGGGATTACGGTATACGATAATCGAGTAGCTGTTGTTTAAATTCCACTCGTTAGCACTAGAGCGATCGAATACAATATTTTATTTTATTGTGTTTGTTTTGCAAAAAAGCATGGAACATTACCTATAAACCTTATTACAGTTGGCCAATTTATTTTCAACATTTATGTATCTTTTTATTTTATTTAATATACATGATTATTTAATATAAAATTTATTAAAATTCACTAAAATTGAATGTAAATATCTGTTGAATGTTGAAAATAAAAATTAGTTTTCAATAGTAACTATTATCCAACAACATAATAAATATAAATTGAAAATAAGTTATAAGCAACGAAAATATATATGTATGTTTATGTTAAAAAAAAAGACGAAAAACAATATTTCCAATATTTTAACAGTTATGTCTCAACTTTTTTGTATATTTCTTATAATGGTTAAGTCTCTGAAAAAAAGCGTTTGAAATATTTCTTTTTTGCCAAAAACTAACGAAAATGAGAAAAAAGTACACATTGAAGAAAAAAGTAACCAATTTTGGTTACAAATAACCAAAAGCGGCAACGCTGCTCATTACCTAAATGTAATATGTATGTGTGCATGTGTTTAGATGTGTATGTACACTCGCGTTCAATTGATTATACCCATATAATTTTAGTTACTTAGCAGGACATATACATATTTTGATATATGTTTAATATCATATCAATTATTTATATTTCTTGTTTTCCACGGTCCCATTGCTCTAAATTTGCCTCCGAAAGAGCTTGTAGCTCTAAGTCTTGCGGTCTAGATCTCCGCAGAGAAAGGGTTGTTCACATTTCTTAATTGTGAAACCAACCGTTTTGATGTATGTATGTATGTATAATAGGGTGGAGCGTTAGATTTTTTTTCGAATAGCAAAAAAAGGTTGCATTGTATTTTAACATACATGGGAAAAATAATGAAAAAACTATTTGGACCTACCGCAGCATCAAGATTTTGAATATGAGTTCAAATCGATCAATTTGTAAAACATCATATGATGCAACGTTATATATTCTTTGTAGTTGTTATAACTCATTACACTCAAAATATCCACTATTTGGTACATATAAGATTAGATTTCAGACAAACTTAAGATGAAATAATGAAGCAAATTTTCGGATTTCTAAGGCATTGTCATATCTTCCAAAAAAAAAAAACATTTTCTAAGATAATTTGAGGTCGCTGAACACGAAAAATCATATTAATTTATTTTTCTAAGCTCGCGTTTTCCCGATATTCGCAAAACACAAGTTTTTCCTCGTATTTTTAGTTTTTTCGTTTATTGGCAGAAATTTCGAGAACGGATCGTCTGAATAAAATAAATTGGACACAGTTTTATAGATATCTCTCTATTCTTTCATTCAATACACTTAATTCCAACCATTGTATACTTATTAAACCATGATGTCGATCAAATCTGCCGCAATGAATGTTTCTGCACTGCCAGCTCCAAAAGAGCTAATTTAGCTCCAAAAGAGCTAATATGGCCACACTGATTGTATACACTAGTTTTTATATGAAAATTATCAACAACAAGTTTACACTATTGTATTCAATACAATATTACACTCGATATAAAGATACAAGAGGTTTTGTGAATTAAGAAATTATGTGGGTCTAATCAATTGAACTGCAGTGTATACATGAGGCAATATGTGCCAGTGATGGGACTTGTAGCACAATTGATACATTTTCGGCACTACTGCGGACCGATTCTTGTTCTCTGAAACGGTGAAATGAAAAGCTTATTGACCTTTTCATAGTAGTTTTGATTCTCCTTCAATGAAGTAATGAAATATAATGTCAATATATTTTCATATGAAACACATTGGAACGAAACAAAAGTTTTTCACAATTACATAGCTCTGCGTAGCAGTGGAAATAACTGTCAAAAAGTTTGCATATGAAAATTTATTTTATACAGAAAATTTATAAACATTTGCTGCAATTCATAATAAGGGCCTTTATTTTTTACACAAATGAAAATAAAATTACCTCAACAAAAATATTTACATATATGATATGAAAATAAAAAATAAAAATATTTTTCTCTTTATACGAGGGTGTTGAGATCGTAATTGCATAAATTTCCTACTGGGTAATTTGCCCAAATTAATATTGCATTCTGCGACAACAAATTACAAATTTTCTTTAATATGCATCTGCCAACAAAAGGCACACAAATACCGTTTAGCGCGACACGTATTAAAACTGTGTGTAATAAAAATGTAGTTTAATGGCTCGAAGTTTTTGATGGTATTTAATACAAAGGTTTTTTGTATGTACATACTTTTGTAATAATCACACACTTGTGATTCTACCTTTAACTAAATAAGTTGAATTGCTGAATAAAATAAATTTGAGTTTGTAAAATTATCTATAGTGATGTTTTAATACCGAAAATTATTCAAGTTTTTATTCAGTTAAAATTATTGCAACTAATATAGGGCAAAAAAAGGCTTTTGTCCTCCATCAAGGTCCTTCGAACCGGATTATATAGTTAATTCGGAGCCGATCAAAATTGCATCATCAGGTGAAAGTATGTCTACCACAGAATATGAAAAAGAGCCAGCCACTCCACCTGGTAATGATGGAAGCGGGCTGATTCGTATCAAGGAGTTACAGCGTGACGATCTTCTGAACCGTATTGCAGACGAAGCCTCTAATATTTCCAAGTACATCAGCTTTTCATATCATCAATTAGAGGTAAAGCTTTCGCCGCTGGAGCGACAGTTTGAGTCTTTTGAGAAACTTCAATGCAGCCTCGAGTTGTTGGATGAATCACAATTTCGCCAAGACAAGCGTTCAGCATTTGAAGACGCTTACTTTACAATAATGTCGCAAATACTTGAACGTCTATCTATTCTTAAGGTAAATTTAGCTGAGCCTTCTATGAGTAGCACCCACATTACGACACCCACATTGCAACAGTCATCAAGGCCTCATCTTCCAACATTGCAGTTGACAAAATTCAGTGGGAATTATAGTGATTGGACTGAATTTTATAATATGTTTCGTGTTTTAGTACACGACAATTTTGAGCTAACGGCGATATCCAAGTTCCAATACCTGCGATCTTGTCTTACAGATAAAGCAGCTAGACTAATTCAATCATTAGATTTCACGTCTGAGAATTATAACCAAGCCTTGGAAATTCTGAAGTCACGGTACGACAACAAAAGACTAATTTTCCAATCACATATAGAAAAAATGTTTGCCATAAAAGAGCTTTCGAGGCCAACCATGACTGTTGTAAGAGATTTGATTGATTCAGTAAATGCCAATCTTCGAGCACTGAAATCGGTTGCAGCTACTAATCAAATTGCAGACGGAATTATATTATACATGATAACTTCAAAACTTGACCCAGAAACCCAAGCAAAATGGGAAGAAGAAATTTTTACAAACGGCGAAGGTGATGATCCCGCGCAATTATTATCACTTCCAACCTGGAATGATCTCGCAGTATTTTTAGAGAAAAGATGTAAAACTCTAGAAATTGTAAACAAAACACCATCAAAATCATTCACTGTACCGCATGGGCGGTCGATAAATTATAGCCAGTCACTTCTAACGAAAAAAGGTCAAATCTCATCATTCGTCGCCACAAATCAAACCTCAGCCTGCTGTTTTTGCAACGGCACCCCCAATCATAACGCTTTTCATTGCACTAAATTTATTGAAATGTCTACATTTGAAAGATTTCGCATCGTAAAGCGATTAAAATTATGCATAAATTGTTTAGGTACCAACCATGTAGCCAGTGCATGTCCATCTACCAACAGATGTCAGCATTGCAAGGCTTCACACCACACACTCTTGCACAAAGATCAAACGCACCAACATTCATCCACCGGTAACAATCGACCGACGGAAACTTCCACCACAATGGAATCACCAGTTGCCCTACAAATATTAGAAGAACACAGTAACGTAATTTAGGTACGGCCAGAGTGGAGCTACAGGGACAAAATGGTAGATCTATCATAGTACGAGCACTGTTGGACTCTGGATCTCAACTCCACTTTGTTACTGAAAAAATTGCACACTACTTACGTATGTATATCACGCAAAAAGGTAAATATTGAAATTACAGGTGTTGCCAGCAAAACATCTAGTGCTTTTAGTAGTTGTTCCCTGGTTATAAAATCAGCTACAAATGAGTACTCCACCTCGATAACTGCTGTCGTAATTCCGTCAATAACATCATATCAACCACAATAATCTATTGATATTGCCAATTTTAATATACCACAAAACATCAAATTAGCAGATCAACATTTCCATATTCCCGGACCTGTAGACTTACTTATTGGCGCTGGATTATTTTACGAGTTGTTAATGGTCGGACAAATAAAAACGGTGAACATGCCAATATTGCAAAAAACCACGTTGGGCTTAATTGTCACAGGCAGAATTGAAAGAAGTAATGATGTGTCAACAAACCACAAAGCAGAATTAAACACCCCACCAACTTTAACATGTATGGCATCATCTGCATTAAACTCACCACAGTCAACAGATAGCAAAATATACAATAAAAAATACAACGAAAATAGAACAAAGCAGACGTCAGAAAGATTGTTTACATTTAGTTGTGTGAACTGTCCACAAAAACCATTATATTCGTGCTTTACTAATTCAAGTGAACCTTTGTTGGAAAACATGTTGGAACGCTTTTGGAAAATCGAAGAGCCCAATAGTGAGACCATTCGAACAGCCGAAGAAGAACAATGTGAACAAATTTTCGACGAAACCACTACTAGATGTCCGTCCACAAAGAAATTTATCGTGAAACTTCCATTTAAAAAGAGTCCAAAGGAGCTCGGCACATCAACTCAAGTCGCCACAAATAGATTTTATTCGTTGGAAAAAAGGTGGGCAACAAATGAAAACATTCGAAAAAAATATTCTGAATTTATACGAGAGTACATTGCGATGAATCACATGGAGAGGGCCGCATCTAACGTCAACACAAAGTTTAACTACATTCCACACCATTGTGTGATCAAGCCAGACAGTTCAACAACCAGGTTACGAGTCGTATTCGATGGTTCATGTCGTACGTCCAACGGGTTGTCGCTGAACAATATTTTACGTGTGGGGCCTACTCTTCAGGACGACATTTTTTCTATTTTATTACGGTTTCGGTTTCATAAATTCGCATTAGTAGCAGACATAGCCAAGATGTATAGGCAAGTGTTGGTAAATGAAAGTGATGTGCATTGGCAAAGTATTGTGTGGCGAGACAGCCCAACTGATCCCTTATCAACATATGTATTAAAAACTGTTACATATGGTACGAGCAGTGCACCATATTTAGCTGTAAAGTGTTTACAAGTTCTGGCCAAAGAAGCAAGGTCAGCATATCCTGTGGGTTCGAAAGTAGCACTACGCGATTTTTATGTAGACAATTTGATGACTGGTGGTAATAGTATCGACGAAGTGATTGAAATTAAGCGCCAAATTGTTGAAGTGTTGAAAGGTGGCGGTTTCCCGCTTAGAAAATTCGCCGCCAATTGCGAACAAATATTAGCTGATGTTCCAATTTCTGAACGCGAGGAAAGTGTAAAGGTTGACGAATCAGAATAGATTAAGACACTGGGTCTTAAATGGTTAACTCACGAAGATAGTTTTAGCTACTTATTCAACCAGTATGAGGTTTCTCCTAGCAAAATCACCAAAAGAACTATCCTGTCCCATACTGCAAAATTGTTTGACCCCCTTGGCCTTGTCAACCCCATAATAGTAAGGTGTAAATTGTTGCTGCAACGAATTTGGTCGTTAAAACTTCACTGGGATGAGTCTGTACCACATGATGTTGTGACAGAGTGGACAGAAATACAAAATCAACTTAGAATAGTTACAAGCATCCAGTTGGCCAGGTATGTTAATTTTAACAGTTATACTAATATTCACGCATTTGCAGATGCTAGTTGCAAGGCATATGGCGCCTGTATATATGCTGTCACATCCAGCCCAGAGGGCATGTGGTCTTCGCTGTTATGTTCTAAGTCACGAGTTGCACCTTTAAAATCTACCACTCTTCCCAGGCTAGAACTATGCGCAGCTTTACTGTTAACCAACCTCTTAAATTCAGTGCTGAAATTATTGCCGTATACCCCTCAGAAAATTACATGTTGGTCTGACTCGACAATTACACTGTGCTGGATATTGGGAGACTCCACACGCTGGAAGCCGTTTGTCAAGCATCGAGTAGACAAAATCAAACAAAACATGCCATTTGCAAATTGGCGTCATATTCCGTCGCAACTGAATCCAGCAGATATTCTGTCACGTGGCGCAACAATTTCCAATTTAGTGGGCAATAAATTGTGGTTTCATGGACCAGACGAGTCCTCATGGCCTCAAAATACATACACCGATTCTGAAGAGGCAACGTGTGAATCGCGAAAAACTTGTCTAATAACAACTACAACGTCGCATGTAAAAGAAAACGATTTCTTGCATAAGCATAAATACATAAGTAGTTATGAAAAATTATTAAGAATTTTTGCCTACGTTTCCCGTTACGCTTATTCCATTATTTGTCAAGAAGCTCCGAAAACTGGTCCAATTGAAACAGAAGAAATGAAAAAATCACTTGAGGTTATCTGTCGCTTAATACAATTACAATCATTTCGAAAAGAGATTCAACGTCTTAAATGTAATCAGCAAATTGACCGTCAATCAAAGTTATTTATACTATCACCGTTTTTTCACAATGGCCTAATACGTGTGGGCGGTCGCCTACACAAGTCAAATTTACCGTTTTCTGTTAAACATCCCATAGTACTGCCATCATCACATGAATTTGTTCATACTATTATTCGCTACTATCATCGTAAAAATCTTCATGCGGGAGTACAAACGTTACACAACATCCTTCGTGAGAACCTGTGGATACTAAAGGCCAAACAAACTATTAAATACGTCATTCACAGATGTGTATTTTGTTACCGATTTCGGCCTGTAACAGAACACCAGATAATGGGAACACTACCAATCGAACGAGTAAGCCAGTTTTACCCATTTGCTGTATCAGGGATCGATTACTGCGGTCCATTTTATATAACACAACAATTACGTGGGCGGTCACCTATTAAAGTGAATGTTGCACCCATATACTTACATTAGATGAACTGCATACTGTCTGCTGTCAAGCTGAAGCTGTTATCAATAGCAGACCCCTCACTCCATTATCTAACGACCCAAACGACTTACGTCCGCTTACACCAGCACATTTTTTAATTGGGCGACAATTAAGCACTATTTTGGAGCCATCAATGTCGGAGATTAATCCAGCGTTATTAAAAAAATACCATACTTTGAGATGGATTCACCAAGAGTTTTGGGATCGCTGGCGCAATGAGTATTTAAAAACACTACAACAAAGAACAAAATGGATCACTATTCAAGGCAATCTTAAACTAGGTGATATTGTGTTAATAAAAGAAGATTCAACGCCACCTCTAAAGTGGCCACTTGGTCGAGCAATTGAAACATTTCCAGGAGATGATGGCCAAGTTCGAGTAGTTGCAGTCAAAACAGCTGACGGTAACTTTAAAAGAGCTGTAACAAAGATTTGCAAAATTCCAATCGAAACAGATAATGATGTTGGAAACATTGCTTCCAAGGGGGGCAGAATGTTGAGATCGTAATTGCATAAATTTCCTACTGGATAATTTGCCCAAATTAATATTGCATTCTGCGACAACAAATTACAAATTTTCTTTAATATGCATCTGCCAACAAAAGGCACACAAATACCGTTTAGCGCGACACGTATTAAAACTGTGTGTAAAAAAAATTTAGTTTAATGGCTCACACACTTGTGATTCTACCTTTAACTAAATAAGTTGAATTGCTGAATAAAATAAATTTGAGTTTGTAAAATTATCTATAGTGATGTTTTAATACCGAAAATTATTCAAGTTTTTATTCAGTTAAAATTATTGCAACTAATATAGGGCAAAAAAAGGCTTTTGTCCTCCATCAAGGTCCTTCAAACCGGAAATTTATGCAATTACGATCTCAACAGAGGGAAAATAGGTCATTAATTTGGACATAATAGCTATTGGAAAATAGACCGACGATATATTCTCAATAAAACTCCGAAATATTCGCCTTTTCTGCAATGCAAATAAATTTATAACAATGTGACTTTTTCAGACACTAATATGTATATATCATGATCAACAAGAGCTTTAAATTTGCAGAGGCTACGTTTAATATTTCTATTTTTAAGTCAAACTTTGTTCTCAATACATACTTCGCAAAATTTCAATTTAATTCAGATAAAAAGGCGCAGTGGACGAAAAATATAAAATATTTTATTACAATAAAAGAGTTGCAATAAGTAGAATTTCTAAAAAATACAAATATTATTAATTGTACCATTGTACTTTTAAATTATACATATATATATATATATATATATATATATATATATATATATATATATATATATATATATATATATATATATATATATATATATATATATATATATATATATATATATATATATATATATATATATATATATATATATATATATATATATATATATATATATATATATATATATATATATATATATATATATATATATATATATATATATATATATATATATATATATATATATATATATATATATATATATATATATATATATATATATATATATATATATATATATATATATATATATATATATATTGTACTACAAGTGGTGCAATTGTACCAATGTTGCCATCCCTGGCACGTATGTATGTATGTAATATGTATGTAAATTAATATGTATTTTGTCTCCCTTTTTTGATAGATAAGAAAAGGAAAATAAAATTGCGTTACAAAAAAAAATATTGTTACGTTTTTAGTCCTTTACATAAAAACGGTTTTATTATTTTCACAGGATTCGTTGAATTGCAATAAAATAAAACACGGGTATTTATTTTACAAATAAATTCTCAGTAACACTTTATTTATTACTTTAAAAACTCGTACAACTAACGCGATGTACACACTAACTATATTTGGCGATGTTTACTCGTCAAAGTTTAAAAACACACTTATCCATGTCGTCTGGCAGCCTCCCCTTATATAGTCGATTATAAAAACTTCTGGTAACTTCGCGAACTTTCTGGAATGTAGTTGTCTCTTTTTATCTTTAAGTATACGGCATGATCATTTGGTCTTGCTATGGTGTAGTGTATGAGCGTGTGTAGATGCATGTGATTTTTCTTCTGTTTGTTTATGTTCGCACACACACATACTCTCATGTTTGCAACTTAAACAAATTACGCTGTTATCAAGTTTACATCTCTTGCAGCTGATGTTGTTTAAGTTTAATGTCACAGTTTGTAATTGCAATTAAGCAGTCTCGAATAATCTTGTAAGTTCTAGCTACCGTTTCCTGAAGATTCCGGAAACTTCCATTTTCCGTTATTTTGAACTCTATTGGGAGTTGTCAAGTGATGCCAAGTTTAATTGTGGTACTTGGTTGCCAGGTTTTGATTTTGTTACAGTGATTTAGGGGTATAAAGCAGATAATGATCGGGTTGTCAGTTTGTGCCGTTACATTTGAATCTGCATTTTCATTTCGTAACACTGCCGCCCACTTAAGCCTGTTCGTCCCGAATAGGCACACAATCACCTCTTCCATAGTGCGCCAGTCGTTCCAGGTGTACGATTTTCATTTTGGACCTTGGGCTGTTGTACTTCTGTATCCTATAGGCGACATCGTCCAACCTTTTAATAACCTTATACGGTCCATCCCAATGAGTCTGCAATTTTGGAGACAATCCCTTCTTTCGTTGTGGGTTGTAAAGTAGAACCAATTGACCCTCATTGAATCCCTCAGAATTTGCAGCTCGGTCATATCTAGCCTTCATCTTGTCACTGGCCATTCTAATTCGGTTGCGTACAAATTCATGTAGCTCATTTAAATTTTCTTGCTCTTGGGAAGAGCTGGTGCCTTCTTCACTTGTTGGTGTAGGCTTAACGCCGAATTCCAAATCACCAGGCAATTTTAATTCCGTCCCGAAGACAATTTTAGCAGGTGTTCGTGATGTTGAGTCATGTACAGCTGACCTATATGCCAACAAAAATTTGGGAATGTGCTCGTCCCAGTCCCTTTGATGCGCGCTTACCACTTTTCGCAGGTACTCCTCTAGAGTACGATTAAATCTTTCTACCATGCCATCCGACTGTGGGTGCAGCGGCGTCGTTCTTGTTTTCTTTATCCCATATAATTCGCACATTTCACGGAATATAGCAGACTCGAAGTTTCTACCTTGGTCAGAATGTAATTCTATTGGAACACCATAGCGACATACCCAGTTGTTGACAAATACATTCACAACTGTCCTTGCTTCTTGATTAGGTATGGCATATACTTCTGGCCATTTACTAAAATAGTCCATCACCACAAGAACATAGCGATTCCCGGCGTCGCTGACGGGAAAAGGACCTGCTACATCCATTGCTATCCGTTCAAATGGTGCACCCGAGTTGTATTGTTGCAGCTGTCCTCGACTTTTTCTTACTAGTCCTTTTGCTGCGATGCACTGTGGGCAGTTTGCTATCCAGTCGGCTACGGCTTGTTGACATCCAACCCAATAAAAACGCTGTTTTAGCTTCTCCAGCGTTTTTGTCACTCCCAGATGACCGCCACTAGGACCATTGTGAAACTCGTGCAATTTACCATCTGCACTTTCCCATACGCGGTACAAGCACCCGTTTATCAGCTTCAGGCTATTCCACTGACCGCAATAAGATTTCACAAGTGGGCTTTCAGCTGATATTTCATTGCGAGCAGGTCTTCTATTTTCCTCTTTGGCTGCTATAATTGTCGCCAGTATGGTGTCGTTCCTCTGTGCCGCTGACCAGTCCCCATCGGAATCGATGTGTGTTAGCCGAACATCAATAACGCATTCCTTCTTTTCGGCCTTAACACAATGTCTGCACTCCAAGCTGCAGGGCCGTCGTGATAAAGCATCTACATTGTTATGCTTTACACCCCTTCTATGCTCGATGCTGAAGTCGTAGCTTTGAAGACGTTCAATCCACCGCGCTAGCTGCCCTTCAGGATTTTTAAACTGCAACAGCCATTTCAATGCAGAATGGTCGGTGTTCAGCGTAAAGTGTTGGCCATACAGGTACTTATGGTAGTGTTTTAAGCACTCCAACACTGCCAAAAGCTCACGTCGTGTCACACAGTAGTTTCTCTCAGGCTTTGAGAGTATACGGCTATAATAGCCTATCACTTTTTCTGTGCCATTGACTACTTGCGGCAACACACCTCCTATGCCATAGCCGCTCGCATCGGTATCAAGCAAAAATTTTTCTCCAGCTATGGGGTAGGCTACTACTGGTGACGTACTCAGTAAATCCTTTAGTGTCTGGAACGCATTCTCCTGCTGTTCGCCCCAGTGATACGGCCTCGACTTCTTGGTCAGCTCATGCAGGCTTGCAGCGACGTTGGCAAAATTTGGGACAAAGCGTCTGTAGTATGTACAAAGGCCCAGAAAACTGCGCAGTTCATGAAGATTTTTCGGGCGAGGCCAGTCTTTAACTGCTCGTATTTTATCTTCATCTGTTGAGATTCCGTCTGCCGTAACACGATGGCCCAAATACTTTACTTCTCTCTGGAACAATGCACATTTCTTCACGCTAAGTTTTAAACCAGCTGATGATATGCGTTGAAGAACTTCTGCCAAATTTTTGAGGTGCTCATCAAAAGTTTTTCCCATCACAACGATGTCATCAAGGTACACCAAGCAAGTCTTCCAGTGAAGTCCCTTCAGCACTCGTTCCATTAGGCGTTCCGCTCCATTTCATGGACAAGTTCTTTTACCTCATTCCGTTTTGCTAGGGGTACACTTCTGGGTGGCTGGATGATCGGCCTCGCTGGAGCATTACAGAGCCCGAATGGCATAACTTTAAACTGCCATAATCCATCGCTCGCGCTTAAAGCAGTTTTCTCCTTATCTTTCTCTGCAATCTCCACCTGCCAATATCCGCTTTGTAGGTCCAACGTGGAGAACCATTTCGTTCCAGCCAGCGTGTCTAAGGTGTCGTCAATTCTTGGTAGCGGATAACTGTCCTTCTTAGTAACGTCATTGAGCTTTCTGTAGTCTACGCAGAATCTCGTACTGCCATCCTTCTTTTTGACTAAGACCACGGGCGAACTCCAAGGACTTGAAGATGGCTCGATTACACCATTCCGCTCCATTTCATGGACAAGTTCTTTTACCTCATTCCGTTTTGCTAGGGGTACACTTCTGGGTGACTGTTTGATCGGCCTCGCTTCGCCTGTATTTATTTCATGTTTCACTATTGCCGTTCTCCGTTGGCTTTGATCTTTCAAGGCGAAGACGCTGGTGTGCCTTTTTGGCAGCTGTTTAGCTTTATTTCTATCAGGAGCTGCTAATCCTGCTACCCATTTCCCCACGTGTTCTTCAAATTATTCACGCTCTTTTGCGGACATATTGGCTGGTTCAGGCTTTCGCTCGCAGTTTTTTATTGCCTCTGGTGGAGTACATTGGCCTATAGCAGAATTTCCGTTGACGACTTTTTCGTTGCCTGATAAATTAAGTACTCTTATAGGGATCTTTCCTACTTTGCAAGTTTTTACGAGGGCTTTTGCTGTTAATAGCTCGCTCTTAATTTCTGTTGGTTCTACTACCCACAACCGATTGTCCTCATAATCTCCCTCCATGCGTGCCCATATTACTGATTCAGTCTGCGGTGGTATCGTCTGGTTTTCAATAGCAACTAGTTTCCTTACGTGCGTTTGATTGTCATATCCAACATCAAGCGGTATTTCAACATTACGCCAAATCATCACTTGTTGCCCCATATGCAGGTTGATGCCATGGTTTATCATAAAATCGGCTCCGATAATAGCCTCGTCAACAATATCGGCAACGATAAACACATGTTTAACGCTTATACTGGCTATAGTCACCTTCGCTTCAGTCTTACCGTAAACAGTGGCAGGCTGCCCAGTAGCTGCACGTAGTCTTATATTCCTTAAAGGTTCACACTTCCCCTTCACTATATCGGGCCTGATTATTGACTGCGACGCTCCTGTGTCTATGGTGAAGACGTTTTTTTCGCCGTTGATGTATCCACATGCAGTAAAGTTGCTATTTTTCTGCTGCATTACTGATATGGAGATTGTGGGGCCCCTTAGTGCTAGCTCGTTTTAGTTTAACGGGGACTCTTGTGTTGTTTGTTGGTTCACCCGTTTACTATTCCTTGGTGGCGAAACAGATCTGGCTCTTTTTCTTGGCGCCTTGCAGTTGCGCTGGAAGTGGCCAACTTTGCCGCAGTTATAACACTTAGCTTTTACTTTGCCGTCCTTCTCCGCCAATGCTTGTCTCACTGCCTCCTTGATGCTAGAGACTAGATCACTCTCATTTTCGGCAATGACCTCCACGTTCCGCACCTTGCACACCTGTGGCTTCCAAATCATCCTAGCAGTCTCCTGAGCTAGTGCAAATGAAACCATTTCTGCGAATGTAGCCTTTTGTGTAGCACACACTGCAAGCTTGATGTCAGGATCACGGATGCCATTAACAAACGCCTCTGTTTTGACATGATCCAGGAATGGATGGTTTTCGCCTGGATACGTAAGCTGCACTAACCGCTCGATTTCCATTGCGAAATCTT
Organism: Panzeria rudis; assembly: GCA_956483635.1. Lineage (NCBI taxonomy): Eukaryota > Metazoa > Arthropoda > Insecta > Diptera > Tachinidae > Panzeria > Panzeria rudis. The sequence continues at coordinate 84,970,587 of OY101450.1, forward strand.
GTAGAGACTCATTGGGCTTCTGTCCTCTACATCGCAATTCCATGCGGTATATATCTCGCTTATGTTCGCCACCATATTTCCGCTGCAGTGCCGCCATTATGTCATCAAAATTGTTTCTGCAGCTCCCTGGTACGGTTTCGAGTACTTCTGCTGCGGCTCCTTTTAAGGCCAAAATCAACTCTGTTCAAAATCACTGTTCCAACCATTTTTGCTGGCAACTGTTTCGAACTGGAACTTGAAGATGTTCAAAGGTGCGCTGCCATCAAAACAAGGAGTCTTAATTCTGCTGGAAACCTCTGGAATAACCCTCACTGGCCCTTCTTGATGCTGAAGATTAACAATTTTTGCTTCCAGGTCATGTAATTTCTCGTCCACATCTTTTACATGCACTCCGACGCCGCCAATTTCTAGGCTATGGAGTTTGTTCTCTAGTTCTGAGAGTTTCTCGTCAAATTTGCTGACTTGTACTTCAATGGCATCTACTCTTCTATTTATGGCCTCAGAAATTTCTTGAAGTTTCTCATTTGTGGCCTTAGATGTTTCTTGAAGTTTCTCATTTGTGGCCTTAGATGTTTCTTGAACTTCGGCCTTGACTTCAGCCAGCATTCTCTCATTGTTCACTCTAGATGTTTCTTCAAATTTCTCATTCGTGGTTTTAGACGTTTCTTAAAATTTTTGCATCATAGCGGCGAACATTGTACTTAAGTCCATGCTGCTTGTCGCGGCACGAGTACATACCTCTATTTCCTCTTTATCCTCAAATTCGTATGTCCCGATGTCGATGCCACGCTGCTTGAACTCATCTATCAGCCTCTTCTGAAGTTCCACTTTATTGCCCGTTGTTGGCAGTTCCAGCTTACTCACCTCCTTCTTTAGCTGCTCAACTTTTAGCTCTTCAAACTTCATGGCTTCTATTTATTTGTTTTTTATGTCGTTTTGTAATTTTTATTAATAATGTTTTTTTTTATTATTAATGTCCTTTTTATTAATTAGTAATGTCCTTTTTTTATTTTATTAATTAATAATGTCCTTTTTATTTTATTTTGCAATCCTACTTCTGACACCAATTGTTACGTTTTTAGTCCTTTACATAAAAACGGTTTTATTATTTTCACAGGATTCGTTGAATTGCAATAAAATAAAACACGGGTATTTATTTTACAAATAAATTCTCAGTAACACTTTATTTATTACTTTAAAAACTCGTACAACTAACGCGATGTACACACTAACTATATTGGGCGATGTTACTCGTCAAAGTTTAAAAACACACTTATCCATGTCGTCTGGCAGCCTCCCCTTATATAGTCGATTATAAAACCTTCTGGTAACTTCGCTAACTTTCTGGAATGTAGTTGTCTCTTTTATCTTTAAGTATACGGCATGATCATATGGTCTTGCTATGGTGTAGTGTATGAGCGTGTGTAGATGCATGTGATTTTTCTTCTGTTTGTTTATGTTCGCACACACACATACTCTAATGTTTGCAACTTAAACAAATGACGCTGTTATCAAGTTTACATCTCTTGCAGCTGATGTTGTTTAAGTTTAATGTCACTGTTTGTAATTGCAATTAAGCAGTCTCGAATAATCTTGTAAGTTCTAGCAACCGTTTCCTGAAGATTCCGGAAACTTCCATTTTCCGTTATTTTGAATTCTATTGGCAGTTGTCGAGTGATGCCAAGTTTAATTGTGGTACTTGGTTGCCAGGTTTTGATTTTGTTACAGTGATTTAGGGGTATAAAGCAGATAATGATCGGGTTGTCAGTTTGTGCCGTTACATTTGAATCTGCATTTTCATTTCGTAACAATATTCTTTTTCTACCTATAAAGTGTTTCTGTCAGTATGTGAATTGTGAAATGTCCATCATTTTTATTGTGCAATTGGCGTTGGTGTCGACTTAACTTTTATACAACGAATTTTTATGCCTTGTTGTTTCATTGTTCTCTATTTTTGCTTTACACTCAATTCGAATTACAACTACAAACAATATTTGCGCTTGCAAAGAAGGCAATAGTGTGCATTTTTGAAGACAATACGCACACGTTTAGTATACAGTTGCACTTTGCGACCGTTGGCACAACTCCTCTTGTACATCGTAACTCCAGAGTTAATAGAGAAATAGATTATGAAAATATAGGGTCCAATCGTAAATTCAGTAATTATACATAATCAAAGTCCTGCGTTCAGCAACTAGCACTTGGTAATACTTTTCTTCGTCAAACGTTTCTGTACGCGAATAATTGGCAGCATTGCAGCAGATTTCGGAAGCTATGTTAGAATTTTTGCTAGTATTGCAATATTTTGCTTATACCTAGTTCACACACGTCAAGTTTTCTTGATCAAGTTTTGATTCAGCTGTGAGAAAGAGAGAGAAAGAATACAAATTTCTCTGTCCCTCTCCCAGCTGAATTAAAACTTGATCAAGAAAGCTTGACGTGTGTGAGCCAGCACTTACCGGTTGCATAAATGTACTGCATTTACGAGTTCACCCGTACATATACATATGTCAAAATCGAGATAATGGCATATTCTGGTTCGCGTTCTTACAATCCTCATTTGGGCCCAATCCGTCCTAAAATACTTATGTACTCCATTTTCCGAAAAAGTTGTCACGGCTTATTTTTAAAATTTCTACAACAAAAACACAACAGATTTTATAGTAAATCGCTAATATGTATCTCCAAACACAATTTTTAGATTAAAATGTTATTATACCCTTCACCAAAAATGGTAATGGTATATATAGGTTTGCCATTCCGTTTGTAATTTCTACAGTAATCAGTTGCGACCCCATAAAGTATATATATTCGTGATCCTTATAAAAATCTAAGTCGATATGAAAATTTATTTTATACAGAAAATTTATAAACATTTACTGCAACTCATAATAAGGACCTTTATTTTTTTGTACAAATGAAAATAATATTTCCTCAACAAAAATATTTACTTATATGATATGGAAATAAAAATATTTTTTTCTTTATACGAGGTCATTAATTTGGACACAATAGCTATTGGAAAATAGAACGACAATATATTCTCAATAAAACTCCGAAATACATATTCGCCTTTTCTACAAAGCAAATAAATTTATAACAATGTGACTTTTTCAGACATTAATATGCATATATCACGATCAGCAAGTGCTTTAAATTTGCAGAGGCTACGTTAAATATTTCTATTTTTAAGTCAAACTTTGTGCTCATTACATACTTCGCAAAATTTCAATTTAATTCAGATAAAAAGGCGCAGTGGACGAAAAATATAAAATATTTTATTACAATAAAAGAGTTGCAATAAGTAGAATTTCTAAATAATACAAATATTAATAACTGTACCATTGTACTTTTAAATTATACATATATAAATTATACTAAGTGGTACAATGTTGCCATCCCTGGCACGTATGTATGTATGTAATTTGTTTATTATTATGTATTTTGTCTCCCTTTTTTGATAGATAAGAAAAGGAAAATATAATTCCGTTACAAACAAATTTATTCTTTTTCTAGCTATAACCCTGCGTTTAGACCATTGATGTTCAGCCCATACAACAATTGTTTGAAAAAAATTCATACACATTTGTTACGCTCTTTTAAAAACTCATTCATTTATCGTTGAGCAAGCGACGAAAACACATGCGTCGGAGTATCGTCATTTTTTCAGGAATTTATTAAGCATTGTTGTTGGTTTTTGTTGAACAAAGCACAGTAAACACACACGATTCAATTACAATTGAACACACAAAAAAACAAAGTAAAAAAAATAAAAGCTACACGTCTACGAAATGAGATGTGAACGGTATTTTATGATAAATGATGCTTTTCATAACATTCAATGCCTTTTATGATACAAAATATTTAAGGCTGGAAATGAAAACGTTTTGAAAAGACATTTTTATTCATATCATTATGAAATTGAAAAAATTAATTGTAAAGAGAAGGAGGAGCTTCTTAATGAAAATAAGAAAATTTATTTTTTCCAATTAAAGGAATGGCTTAATGGAATTGAAAACAATTCAGAAAATCAGAATCTAAAAAGTGGAATATCAAGCTTAGTAAGTTTAAATGTCGTCAGGCATGGAAGACCTTTTTCTGGTGGGATCTTCATTAAAGAAGTTCTTATAGATTTTTGAAAAGCTAAGCTACAGTACTGACTTCATTAAATCTATTCCTTTATCCCGATTTACTCTAGTTCGGCGCACTACACAAATAGGAACTTCTTTAGAACATTTTATTACTGAAAAATTGAAAAGTTGCGAATTCTTTTCAGTCTGTCTAGACGAAAGTACCGACATTAACGACGTTTGTGAACTTATAATTTGTATTCGTTGTGTAGATGCCAATTACAACGTTTTTGAAACAATGTTCACCCTTGAAAGTTTTTATGCAAACGTAACAGGTAAGTTATTGTTCGACATCGTTAGTGACAAACTATTTTCAATTGTAGACACAAACAAGTTTGCAGCAGTTTGTACAGATGGTGCCAGCGTAATGACTGGTATATATGAAGGCTTTATCGGACAACTACAAAAACATGGTTTGTCAGTTCAAAATTTTCACTGCATAATCCACCAAGTAGCTCTTGCATCAAAATTTCTTTCAAACATTCTGCTATGAAATCAGCAGAGCGCATAATTAATAGAATACGTGGTGGACATAATTCCCTTACGCATAGGAAAGTTGTAACTTTTTTAAAAACTAGAAAAGCTGCACCTTAAAATGTACACTGACGTTCGATGGCTTAGCCGAGGTGATTGCCTAAATAGACTGTTTGACTTAAGAAAAGAGGTGGTAGAGTTTTTAGAGCTAGAAAATATAGATATATGTGAAGTAAAATTACTAACACAATATGAATTCACCTTAGATTTAGCATGTTTGTCAGATATAACTAATTTCTTGAATGAGTTTAATTTACAACTTCAAGGAAAAGATAAAAGTATACTTGATATGTCTGAATTTCTGTTGAATTTTAAAACAAAATTATTTTTGCTGCTAACAGAAATTCGATCTGACGATTTCTCTAGTTTTACCAAAACTTCTCTTATATATAACAAACAAAATTATACTAAAAAACTTGATTATGTATCATTATTAGAAACCCTTTTTTTTAATTTTGAAGACCGATTTAACGATTTTGAATGTATACAGCCGTTGCTTGGTGTATTCAAAAACCCTTTAAATTGTGACATAAGCAAGTTCGATTTACACATTCAATCAGAGATAATAATACTTAGATCTGAGGTAAAAGCTTTCGATAAAATTAATTCTCTTGAGTTTTGGAAAAATGTAGATGGTGCCTTATGTCCTCAGCTCAAACGAATGCATTTAAAATATTTATCATTTTTTGCCTCAACATACTTATGTGAAAAAATTTTTTCAGACATGAAAAACAATTGCTCCAAGCAGCGCAATCGCATGACCTCGGCGAACTTAAAAAATATTTTTCTAATTCGCAATTGTCATGCAAGTATTAACACGGAAAGTTTAATTTAAAATCTTCAAAGCGATTTTAAAAATTGTAATAAAATTACGTTTTAATAATCAGAGACCGAAAATAATCATTATTGAATTTATTTTACAAAACAATACAATACAATATTACATCAAAGCTATTCATTAAAAAACAATTTATTTGAAAAAACATTATAACGGTTACTGTCTCTGTTAAAAACACATTTTTATTCATATCATTATGAAATTTGTTTTAGGTGTTTGCCAATATGTTTGCTGGGAGTTAGGGTTGCGAGAGCGAGCGCTAATACATCTCATTTTTATTTTTGATCATCTATGGTTTAGACATGTAAGTACTTGCATGCAAGTTCTGTGTACGTATTATCAACGAAAGATCAATTTGTATTCGTTTCTCTGTCTTTCTCATAGCTTAACCAAAAGTGTGTTAGTAGAAAAGTTTGAGTGTATTGAGTTTTTCGAACTTGCACTTGCATGTGTAAAGGCCAGGTAAAGTGTTTCTGTCAGTATGTGCATTGTGAAATGTCCATCATTTTTATTGTGCAATTGGCGTTGGTGTCGACTTAACTTTTATACACCGCATTTTTATGCCTTGTTGTTTCATTGTTCTCTATTTTTGCTTTACACTCAATTCGAATTACAACTACAAACAATATTTGCGCTTGCAAAGAAGGCAATAGTGTGCATTTTTGAAGACAATACGCACACGTTTAGTATACAGTTGCACTTTGCGACCGTTGGCACAACTCCTCTTGTACATCGTAACTCCAGAGTTAATAGAGAAATACATTATGAAAATATAGGGTCCAATCGTAAATTCAGTAATTATACATAATCAAAGTCCTGCCTTCAGCAACTAGCACTTGGTAATACTTTTCTTCGTCAAACGTTTCTGTACGCGAATAATTGGCAGCATTGCAGCAGATTTCTGAAGCTATGTTAGCATTTTTGCTAGTATTGCAATATTTTGCATATACCTAGTTCACACACGTCAAGTTTTCTTGATCAAGTTTTAATTCAGCTGTGAGAAAGAGAGAGAAAGAATACAAATTTCTCTGTTCCTCTCCCAGCTGAATTAAAACTTGATCAAGAAAGCTTGACGTGTGTGAGCCAGCACTTACCGGTTGCATAAATGTACTGCATTTACGAGTTCACCCGTACATATACATATGTCAAAATCGAGATAATGGCATATTCTGGTTCGCGTTCTTACAATCCTCATTTGGGCCCAATCCGTCCTAAAATACTTATGTACTCCATTTTCCGAAAAAGTTGTCACGGCTTATTTTTAAAATTTCTACAACAAAAACACAACAGATTTTACAGTAAACCGCTAATATGTATCTCCAAACACAATTTTTAGATTAAAATGTTATTATACCCTTCACTAAAAATGGTAAGGGTATATATAGGTTTGCCATTCCGTTTGTAATTTCTACAGTAATCAGTTGCGACCCCATAAAGTATATATATTCGTGATCCTTATAAAAATCCAAGTCGATTTAGCGGTGACCGTCTGTCCGGTTTTTCTGACCGATGTTGAAAGGTATAATTCAGAGGTCCTAGAAGACTTATGGACCTAAATGTGGAAGTCGCGTGACTGGCTTTTCCTGAATATTTTTGCATGTGAAATTCAGGAAAATCGATTCATATATAACAGTGATATATCCAAAAAGCTACTTTGTTCCGATTTTCATGTGTTTGTGAATTTCTATGACCCTATACGTCTGGCAGTACTCTACACTCAATTTATCTGTCAAATTCAGCTCTGAGAATCTTATTGTAAAGAATCATCGAAATCGGTCCATAAATGGCTGAGATATGGACAATATATATATATATATATATATATATATATATATATATATATATATATATATATATATATATATATATATATATATATATATATATATATATATATATATATATATATATATATATATATATATATATATATATATATATATATATATATATATATATATATATATATATATATATATATATATATATATATATATATATATATATATATATATATATATATATATATATATATATATATATATATATATATATATATATATATATATATATATATATATATATATATATATATATATTATGTATATCATATATATTTTAAAAATGTTGTAAAAAGAAGTAGTATCGAGCACATTACCTTCCGCACGCCAGTCTGACCACTTACTCGTCCACCATCGAGCTAATTTGAGAAATAGTGTATGTTCTTGTGTTAATACATTATTCGTACATAGAAAGTGTTCTTAGATTTTCTATATGTCATGTGTTTGTTGTAATTTTACCCTTTTTGTATTGTTGTTATTAGTTTTTCATACATTATTATTATTATGTATTAGTTTTCGATGCGATGTCCATCAGTCACAAGCTTCTAACTCGTGAACCGTAACCCTACGTCTTCACGAGCCATCGACTTGAACATGACATGAACATGCCGCCGGCAGAGCAACTACACAAAATTCATCAACTTCTTTGTAGTGGTGAATACGTACGATGTCCATGTTTTGCCTTATCAATGTATTTGGTGGTAGTGCAATAGAACTTGAATATGTAATAATTTCTTTCTGTCTCTTTTCTTTCTATTAAAAATGCTTGTTGACGGCGAATCTCATGGCGAGCATTGACGAAACAGGGACATGAGCGGTCTACATTAGCCATATGCGATGTCCGACATGATGTTCATACTAAGTTCATGGCTAATGTAGACCCCCAGTAATAGTTAGACCTGAAATTTTCAGAGGATATCTATAACTAAGGTTACCGCAACAACAAACAATCAAAATAAAATAGAGTGATAATAAACAAGTAACAGGGCTATATTCGGCTATGCCGACTCTTATATACCGTTCACAAAGTAATATAAAAGGTATATCTGTGGTCACAAGATATAACAGTTAAGTCGAGTTATGTATGTATTACAAATTTTTATTTCGTAATAGCTACATATATAAAAAGTTTGCATATTTTACGAAAACAGTAATTAAGAAAGCTTTTTGGAAAGTATTGCATAGCTATTTCGTGTATACATAATTGCATGTATATGTATGTATCTGTGCCCATAAGGAATAACGACTAAACTCGATTTTGGCAAGTGGTCAAAAGATAATTTTAAAATCACTGTGTAAAATCAGGAAATTTAGATTAAGCGAATGATAGCAATTTTATTTTATATTAATTTGTAATTTAATTTATAATGAAACAACAGTTAAGTTAAGAGAAATAAACAAAATTATAATGATAAAAACACTTTGTCCCAACTCGACTTAACTGTTATACCTTGTGACCACAGATATACATACCTTTTACATTACTTTGTGAAGGGTATATAAGATTCGGCATAGCCGAATGTAGCCCTCTTACTTGTTTGTATTTCTTATTTTTATTTAATTTAATTTAGTCTATGGAATCAATCCTTACAGACCATACATATAATAATACAAATAAGTAGTCATATATAAAAATTTAATTATTTAAATATAAGATGATATTCCGTTTAATGGTATATATACTCAGAGAAAATCAACAAAATTATACATTTCATTAAAGCAACAGCATAATTTTCTTAGCGGATCAGACATAGCAAAGTTAGTACGAAAAGTTTTAACATATAAAGGGTTAAAAGAACGTAGTGAGCGTTGTGAAATGTTAAAAGTTAAGTTGCTCAGTAAAAATTCACAGCAGATGTTACCATTTATGAGATTAAACATAAAAGAAATATTGAGCATTATTCTTCGGCTTTTTAAAGTTGGTAAGTTAACTTCTGCTAATCTTGTTGATTATGATGGAAGTCCGACATGGTCACGATAAATATTTCTTAAACAGAAGAGAAGGAACTGTTTTTGAACAGACTCAATGTGGTCAATATGTACTTTGTAGTTCTGGTCCCAAATGATTGAACCATATTCTAAAATTGGCCTTACGAGTGATGTAAATACAGTCATCGTTATGTGTTATACAAAATTTAGTTTTGAATCTAACAAAATGCCCAAATTCATGAATATTTCAACCGATTCTAAATTGCAGGTAGCAAGCTTGTAGGAATAAACAGAATTACGCGCTCTTGAAAATTGCAGATGCTTATATTTCTTCAAATTTAATTCTATTAAATTGATTGTACACCATTTGTAAAAATTATCCAAGTCGTTCTGTAGAAAAAGATGATCAGAAGGCTGTTTAATACTCAAAAATATTTTAACATCATAAGCATACATCAAAGTATTACAGTATTTAATAGCTTCTGGTAAATCAAATCAAATTGTCAAAGGTTAAAATGTCTCAAAGTAGAACAAAAATCAGAAAAATGGGAATGAAGAAAAATACACCGATGGCAAAGCTGGGAAAGTGCACTTTAATATCAGCTTGAGAGTGATTTAATTCTCGTATTCAATTTTCACGAAAAAGTTGTATATATAAGAATTAAAATTACATTCAATAGAGCCACCTGACAAGTGGTGATAGCAAATACACGTGAGCACTGACGATGGAAGTGTAGCGGCTTCCGAAAGTGGCGCTACTCTGTTCTGCTGTGTACGTTGAAAAATTAAGTTTATGTTAATTTTTCCCTTGTTCCTTGCAATATTAATCATGCCCAATTCTTTCTGAATATAACGTTACGAACCTTAGCCTAATAATCAATTTGGATTCACAAAGAAAATACATTCAAAATAATCATATTAATCTCAAAATGTCATTTCCGGTTTTTCCTAAAATATTTTTTCCTGCTTGTTCTATTGGAACTCGTACTGACAGGTAACCAAATCCAGAATAAATAATAAATTGTTCAAAGTCCTAATTCCTTGGTCTTATTATTTCTTTACTTGCATTTCATTCCTATTTTTTTACATCTCCTAACGAGAAAACCAAAAATAATCCAACTATTATTTTTGTCTTCTTTTCTACTGGGCTCTGAGTTAATTGTTTTCCCAACCTTCCAAGATTGCCCATTTCACCAGATCTCCAACTTAACTGTTTCTTGGTCTTTAGTGATAATCAGTCCAAACACATTAATTTGGGCTGGCACTAAATTGTAATTAAGGTTTTCTTCTAGCAATTGAACCAGAAAAAGTATCTAAATGATTGAGTTGCGATCCGTTATGCTGTAACTGATAATTTCTTTATTGAAATGCTGGTCTTATATACTAAATAACATAATCATACAATAATAATAAGTTATAAAAGAAATGCATAATATGCGGAACTAAAATGTTACAATTAATTAAATGACCTAATTAAATGAAAAATGCAACTTTTTGAATTGTGCTTAACTAAATAGAGTGTAAGTGAACTAAATAAAATGCAACTTGGGACTTATGAATTGACCTAAATAAATATACAAATAAATGATTTGTTATTAACCCGTTGTGGGCCGCAACATTCTCCCCGCCTTGACCACCGGTCAATTAGGTATCTATGATGTCGATCGTGACAGGCCGTGATCGCGGGACTGGCTGAGGTGTGGATTGGTCATCATGGTTGATGTTGTTGGTGTGGCGATTTATTCGACATTTAACAGTAATGAGCGCTAATAGCAGCAGTGTGGACAGAATCAGTGCTGTATAACTTATTGCCTGGTGGTGTTGAATGTTGAATTCCGGGAGCGAAGCAAGACTTGACTCATTTAGTTGTTTCTGGAGTGCGTTAAGTTGATCCGAATGAGTCTCAAGTTCCTTGTCAGTGGTGTTGAACATTCTCTTTATCTCCTGAGGTGTGCTTATGGAATCTATGTGTTTAAGTTTAGCATATGATGTGTGTATGTTGTTGGTTGTGCCAAAATGTCCTTGAATCAGGCTGGACTTTACTGTGCAGCTGGCTTCGACTTCGAGTAGTCCACATCCCCTCAATGTGCACTGGGTGATTTCGGTGCCGCATACTGATGATACTTCGATGTCTCCGATTTTGATTTTTCAATTGCGACCATGTAGAGTTGCCTGGAAGCCGGGTTAGCTTGCAATCGGTTGTATTCCTGTTGTTAAAGATGTGGATTTCACATGAATTGTGATTCGAACCCTTTCCAAGCTTGAATTGTTTGTTGTGACATATAAATGTATTGTCCTTGACTGTGATACAATTGGACAGTTCATTATTTGTAAATGGCACGTATTCGTCCCTGTATGGATTTACAGCTAAAAATGAACTTTCTGGGATGATGGCGACTAAAACATCATTTCTGATGGTTGGTACTGGCACAATGTTAAATAACTCTAAAAATTGTTGATCAACTAACGGTAGCATGATTTCGAAAATGCTTCATCCTTAGTTACAGCTCCCTTGGCACTCATTAGCTTATATAGTTGTATAAGGTTCTCATTTTCGACCGGAAGTGTACGCGATGCTGGAAGATGTGCCTTGATTGTGGTAAGTTCACTCCTCAGTTGATGGGGAGATAATAAGAGTGGACTGATTCTTCCATTGTGGGCGCCGGTGAGCACATTTATTATTTCCGTTTCTTTTCCTTGGAGATTTATTGCCGTCAGCGTCATTTGATTTGCTAGTAGCCCTATTAATTGTGTTTGGCTGATTTGTTCGGACTCTTTGTCTATCTCATTTGCTTCTTTATTTATTCTTTCGATGATGGTACTTAGTTGACCTTGAGCATTGCGTTCGTCCTGTTTTATAATATTGAGAGTTGAGTCGATAATGGACGTCTGATTTTTTAATAGTTGAAACAAGTAATGAGTCTGGCCCTTAGCTTGCTTGATTGTGTTTGACATCTCCTCTGCATAATCTGAATCGAGAACACCAAATAATGATCGTGCAATGTTTCCTACAACATTGAATGCAGCTCTTTTTGTTCTACTGGTTGCAAACAACTCCTTCTCCTCGGTTAATTCATTCATAATTTGCTCGAAGTTATTAACCGAAATCCTACACGTTGCCTGTTGTTGAATTTCTGAACAGAGTTGTTGTAACTTGTTTAGTCCTGACTGGAAAGATCTTAGCTCAGAATAAAACGGAGCCAGATCATAAAATACCATTAATTTCCATTGAGCGGTGACCAATTTAGCTGTTCCGATCCCTTCAAAATATAATCCGGGATCTGTACGAAAATGTTTGATCCTAATACTGTTGCCTATGACGACAGGGATGAGTAGAACCATTATTATCATGGCGAGTAATATTGGGCTGGTGATATGTTTAGCCCTCTTTGATGGGGTACTATATACTTCTTTGGTAGACTTCGGGCGGAAGAGCGTAGATGCCCTTTTAACATAAGTTGATGGTTCAATCTCCACTGGACCTTCGTCATGAAAGAGCGGAGCTAGCCTGTGAATAGTTCTTTTTGTTACACCTGATGACGTTTTTATGTCTGGCACCCGAACCTTGCCATCATCTCCCTTGTAAGTTTTGATAATTCTGCCGAGAGGCCATTTCATAACAGGTATATTGTCTTCCTTTATGATGACCATTTGACCCTCATGCACATTTTCGCATGTTGTTTTCCACTTCCGTTTCTCCTGCAAGTTATGTAAATATTCTGTGGACCAACGCGTCCAGAACTCATGCTTTAGTTGGGAAACAAGTCTCCATCGTGCTGCGAGGGAACTGGATGAGGTTGTTGGCCTGGAGTCCACTTGAGCTGTGAGTGGTTCTCCAATTAGAAAATGTCCTGGTATTAATGCCGTTAAATCATTAGGGTCCGTTGATAGTGGGTTCAATGGTTGCGAGTTTAAAATTGCTTAGATTTCAATTATAACTGTTTCGAATTCCTCGTGCGTAAGGGACGCCGTTGATACACTTCATAACAAAAGATGCTTTGCAGATTTGACTGCTGCCTCCCATAGTCCGCCAAAGTGAGGTGCTCTCGGTGGTATGAATTTGAACTCAATACCATCCTTACTACATGCTCGAACAATTATCTCTAGCGAAGTGTCTGCAAATATGGCCATGTTTAGCTCGTCTAGCTGATTTTTGGCGACAACAAAATTTGTCGCGTTATCTGAGTATATTGTTTGACAACGTCCTCGACGTGCTATAAACCTCTTGAGGGCCCCAATGAATGCTTCAGTGGTAAGATCAGTCACTACCTCTAAGTGAACAGCCTTTGTTGCGAAACAAATGAATACCGCTACATACACCTTGTGCGGTCTTTTACCTCTTATCTTGTAGTGGACCCAGAATGGTCCACAGTAATCTACTCCTGATTTTATGAATGGGCGAGCTGGAGTTACTCTGCTTGCCGGTAGCTTACCCATAACTTGATTTAGTAACCTTGGCTTCGATCTTGTGCATCGCACACAGTTCTGAACGATGTTTCTGGCCATTGCTGTCTGGATATTGCCAACATTGCTTGAGGACCACAGTGATAGTTGTCAAGATGGACCATTTTCATTATTAGTTTTGTGATCGGATCGTTATGTGGAAGCAGTATTGGATGTTTCGCGTTGTATGAAATGTTTGACGCTTCTAGCCTTCCTCCGACTCGTAACACACCATGTTCATCAAGAAAGGCGACAATGTACATATAGGACTCGAATTATTTATTTCCTTGTTGTTCTGTAGTCTCATGATTTCTTGCTTGAAATCAGCCTTTTGTATTTCTTTAACTATCAGATGCATTGCAGAGTTCAGCTCATGAGGGCTGAGGAGCTTAGTTGATGGCCGACTATCATTTGATATTTTGGAATTTATAATAAAGCGCTGCATGTAGGCTACTATTCTTTGAAGGCACATGAAAGAGTCATGATGATTTATCTTGTATATTATGTCTTCCAGTCCAGTCGACATAGTAGACAGAACAGTAACAGGGTTAGATCTGAATTCTTCAGTGCTGGGTGGTTGTCGTTTTTTATTGAATTCTTTAGGCCAATTGGTCTCGTTGCCATGAAGGAAAATTGGTCCGTAGAACCATGTGGTGCATTTGTCTAATGCATTGGGACTCAATCCTCTTGAAATGTGGTCTGCAGGATTTTGGTTTGAGCTGACGTGTCGCCATTGTGTGCTTATGGTTAATTCTTGTATTTTGGTGATGCGATTTGCTACAAACGTGTGGAGTGATGATGGTTGTGAGTAATAAGCAAATAATGAATATTGGCAATCACCAGTTCATTAATACTATATTCACACTGCTATAGTTTAACGTGTTTCGGCAAATATTTTAAGAAACTAACAAAGTTGTTCAGACTACAATTTTATAATCTTTCTGTTTACAGCATGACGAATTCATAAGAGGTGGTAGCAAACCGGCAGCTAAAAATTTTTTTCGTGTCCTAATTATTTATAGTTTTCAATGTTATTAATTAGAATTTTACATGTGTATGTACATTTTTCTATTTGAATTGAAAACTTGAACCAAAAACGAGCTTTTTAATATTTTTAAGCCAACACAAACCATAATTTTCAGAATACGCTGTTTGTTGCTATAGAAATGCTACAATGTTTTTTAATTTCGACTTTGTTACATATTTTGCCGCCATTACAAACCGTGTTCAATAAGCACTAAAATCAAAAAATCTACTGAACATACATCAAGAAGTACTTGGAACCCTGCCTTTTACTGGTTTTTAAATGAGTTTAATTTTGAAACACGTAAATTTTTTGACAATTGAGTATATGGGAAAACATCTAAAAATTAACGTGTTTAGCTCGTAAACACTTAAAATTGCCATAAACACGGTAGTGTTAATTGCCTATTAGCCTGGAGGTACCGTGTTCGAATCTGATTGGCTGCACCGCAAGTTAAAGAATTAAAAATAAGTAAAATAAATTAAATTAAGATAATAATCTTAAAAAATTGCTTTTGTTCCTGCCTTTTTGCGATGTCGAAATTTGTTCGATATTGGCTCACTTTTGATATTGCTAACGAACCTTCGAAATCGAATGTTTTTTGAAACAAAACTGAGCGACAGGTAAACATTTTTCGATTCATTTTTGAGTGTCATTCTCGATAGTTTCACACGATAAATGTTCGAGATATATTCGAAATCGATATCATTAACGAAAGTCTTGGTCAAGTGGGACAAAGCAATACTGTGAATTGAAAAACTAATGTTTCATGCAGATATTTAGTAGTTACAGGCTAGACAAAATTTGTTCTACTTGATAAATCCATAAATTAAGACTCCTTAACTCCAATTCATGAACAATTTATTCCGTTTCTCAACGGAAATCCAAGTAAAAACATATTTCATGAACGCAATCAACTGGTTTCATACAGAAAACGATACCAAACCAATCTGTATGTATTAACTTACGCATGTAACATATATAGCTGAATATGACTTGAATTAAAACATTTAGCCAATTCACAAAGTCTTCTAAAGTGAATAAAGTACTATTTAAGGCCGAATAGCACTACTGTGAACGACCTGTTGTATTACCATATGAAAATTGTCATAAACGTTAAAAGTAAAATAAAATAAAAGGTCTGTTTGTTTGTTGTTACACTAAAATGCAGTAAATGAGTAATTACTGAATGAACTGAAAAATTTTGTCTCAAAAAAGCTGTTGCCCATTGTTAAGTTGGAGAACTGGTGGAATGGGCAATCTTGGAAGGTTGGGAAAACAATTAACTCAGAGCCCAGTAGAAAAGAAGACCAAAATAATAGTTGGATTATTTTTGGTTTTCTCGTTAGAAGATTTAAAAAAAAAATAGGAATGAAATGCAAGTAAAGAAATAATAAGACCACGGAATTAGGATTTTTGAACAATTTATTATTTATTCTGGATTTGGTTACCTGTCAGTACGAGTTCCAATAGAACAAGCATGAAAAAATATTTTAGGAAAACCCGGAAATGACATTTTGAGACATTTTAACCTTTGACAATTTGATTTAGGCATTATAGGCAAGCAAGACAGCTAGATTTTCATACAATTCACCTTTTGTACAAATCAGTTGTCAATAAATAAGTTTGCTCATCGCTGTTATTAATGCCGAAGGAAATAAAGTCCTTTTGGCATTAACATTGCCGCCCGCCTTGCAGGATATATGCAAATGGAAATAAAATAAGTTACAATGGCCTTGTCTAAGATGTCATTTCAGAAAAATTACAAATAAATGTTAACTTTCGCAAACATTAGATAATACATTTTGCATTCATTGATTAAGTTATAAAAAATTCAAAAAATTTTAGTTCAATGCATTTAAGATAAATATTTATAAGGATATACATGTGTATAAGTATATACTTATGTATGTAAGAACTAATAAATGTAATTTAAGCAAATTTCAATTCAAACAAGTAAAAGTGCTATATTCGGCTGTGCCGAATCTTGTATACCCTTCCCCAACGAATAGTATATATAATACAGAAAATATAGAGGCCCAAATCTTAACAAATTTGCTGACCTAAGTCTAAGAATGTATTAGTAGAACATTTTGTATTAGCATTGGCTTAAATAAAAATTTCCCCACAACACCAAAATTATACTTATGCCCGCCATTTATTTATTTTTTTATTTAGTTAAAGTCTATTGATAAATTCCTTACAGACTATTTAAATGTAATAACATAATTAAGTATTTTGTATTTATTGTCTAAAATAATACAGATTCTAGAACCTAGTAAACTTTACTGGTTTAAATAGTATAACATTGCGTTTAATAATATTAGTGTTCAGAGAAAAGTCTATAAAATTATACATTTCATTAAAACAACAGCATAAATTCCTAAGTGGATCAGACATAGCAAAGTTAGAACGACATGTTCTGACGTATAGTGGGTTAAATGAACGAAGTGAACGCTGAGGAATATTAAAAGTTACGTTACTCAACAAAAATTCAGAACATATGTTGCCATTAATAAGATTGATCATAAAAGAAATATTAAGCATAGTTCTCCGGCTTTTGAAAGTTGGTAAATTAATTTCAGCTAATCTTCTTGAGTATGATGGTAGCACCAAACGGTTTCTGTAGACATTTCTTAAACAGAAAATAAGAAATTGTTTTTGAACACACTCGATGCGATCACTATGGACATTATATATGGGGTCCCAAATGATGCAGCCGTATTCTAAAATTGGTCTTACGAACGAAGTAAAAAGCCTTTTAGTGATAAAGGGATCATTGAATTCCTTCGCCCATCTTTTAATAAAGCCTAAGATGTTACGGGATTTATTGACAGTCATCGTTATGTGTTGGACAAAGTTAAGTTTTGCATAACAATATTCCCAAATCCATAATTGCGTCAACCGATTGTAAATTACAGCCACCAAGAACGTAAGAATAAACAGGATTTCGTAATCGTGAAAATTGCATGTTTACATTTCTTCAGATTTAGTTCCATTAAATTAAATTTACACCATTTGTAAAAATTATCCAGGTCGTCCTGTACATACTGCTGATCAGAGGGAAGTTGGATACTCGAAAATATTTTAACGTCATCTGCATACATCAATACATTGCAATGTTTAATTGCGTCTGGCAAATCATTAATGAATAATAGGAACAAAATCGGACCAAGGTGACTACCCTGCGGTACCCCAGAATTTACAAAAATTTTCTTTGAAACTGCAGCACTAAATTTAACAGATTGGATTCTACGTAACAGATATGATTTAATCCAGCCCAGGAAGTTAGCATTGAATCCCATTACGGCCAATTTCTTCAATAACAGCGCATGATTAACTTTGTCGAACGCCTTGCTGAAATCAGTATAAATAACGTCAGTGTGGTGACCATTGGCAAAAGCTCTATTCACTAACGTTGTTAAGTGAAGAACGTTAGTCATAGCAGAAAGTCCTTTACGAAAACCATGTTGAAGAGGTGACACTAAGGCAGAAGTTTGATGAATAAGGGAATCCATTATACATTTTTCGAAAAGTTTTGGTATATCACTTAGTTTAGCTATACCTCTGTAAGTAGTTATATTTGATTTATTTCCGGATTTAAACAAGGGAATAATATATGAGAGTCTTTCCATATTTTCGGAAAGTGGCCACAATTTAAAGATGCATTAAAGATGATGGATAAAGGTGTCACCAATGCAGGAGCACAATTAATAAAGACACAACTTGGAATGCCGTCAGGACCACTGAAAGATGATGACTTAACATTTTTTAAGCAGTTAAGAATATGAGAGGTAGTGATAGTAAATGGAGATATATTTTGATTAGCACTTATTTTGTAAGGGTAGATAGTACGACCATCATACAGAGCTTCAGAATATGTTGATGCAAAAAAGTCGGCAAACATATTACTAATTACCAATTCATCACTGGACTCCGAACATAAATATTTCATGACTTTTGGAAAGCCAGTAGATTTTCTTTTGGTGTTAACAAACTTGAAAAACTATTTAGGATCTTGAACGAAGTTGCGCTTAACGTTACGGAGGTAATTCTTGTACAGTTGTGTGTTAAGCAAATTATATTGTGCACGAAGAACTGAATATTTGCCATAATCAAAAGAGGATCCGGAGTTTTTATATTTCTTGAAGTATTACTTTTTCGCATTCTTCAGAGTAGAAAGTTGCTTGGAGTTCCATGGTGGACCGGATTTATTTCGAGGTGTGTACTTAGGAATACATTCGTCCATGTATTCAAATATAATTTTATAAAAAAGAATTGGTCAAATCGTCAATTGAATACGGCAAGCCATTCGAAGTAGATAACAGTTGAAGCCAATTTGTATTAAATAGATTAACACTGAGTTCGGTGTAGTTAGCTCGATTGAAACAAAAAACTTTTTAATTTTGTGTTAAATTTTTTACTATTCCACCAGTAAATAAGTTGCAGCTTAATTCAATTGTGGGATGGTAACGATCCTCAGGCAAAGTAACTGGATCAACACGGCTAACAGTACATTCTTTTGGCTCAAATAGATATCTCTTTGCAGATAGTTATATGTATCTATAGTAGTGATGTTACGAATATCAATTTTTAATATTCGCGAATACGTATTCAATCTATATAGTTAGTACCACTTAATATTTCAAATTTAATTGAAAAAAAAGTACCCTTTGCGTCAACAACAATAAATTGAGAAAAACTGTCACAATACTATAGGTATTTAACATTATTATGATATTTCGATGGCGGAATTTGAAATTATTAACTTAGCACCTGGTGGAAAGTAAATACGGGAAAATACGAGCTTCTTTTAAATTTGGAACGATTTTCCGTCATCCCACGTCAAATTTGGTTTGTAAACATACCGGTTTCGGCTATGTGCCATCTTCAGTGTTCTATTCAATAGAACACTTCCAAATTCAAAAAATCCCCGTCAGAAGAAAAACACAACACTCAGCTTCTTTTACCTATTTGCAGGCTATATTAGTGACACCAGCAGCGAGTGTTGGTTGTGCGGAGCCTATTTACACACCACGCAATAGACTTGGTGGAGAAAAGACCTCAAAACTTTTATTTTTGAAGTTCCACATTCATCTACTGAGCTTTGAGTATTACTTTAACATGATTAATAAATTAATTTAACAGGACTTTACTTTTTAAATGCCATGTCGTTGTGAAATATATTTTGTTTCTTTTTTCTTTACTAATAGAAGATTATTGCTTTGCGTTATAGACAAAATTTTTTTTTTTTCAAATTAATATTTTTTGTTTAATTTTCAGTATTTTTAATGTATTGTTACATTTTTAGTCCTTTACATAAAAACGGTTTTATTATTTTCACAGGATTCGTTGAATTGCAATAAAATAAAACACGGATATTTATTTTACAAATAAATTCTCAGTAACACTTTATTTATTACTTTGAAAACACGTACAACTAAACGCGATGTACACACTAACTATTCTTGGCGATGTTTACTCGTCTAAATTTAAAAACACACTTCTTCTTGTCGTCTGGCAGCCTCCCCTTATATAGTCAATTATAAAACCTTCTGGTAACTTCGCTAACTTTCTGGAATACAGCCGTCTCTCTTTATCTTTAACTGTACTGTAATTCAGGTCTCTTTTCATCTTTAAGTGTACGGCATGATCATTTTGGTCTTGCTATGGTGCAATGTATGTGCGTGTGTAGATGCATGAGATTATTCTTCTGTTTGTTTATCTTCGCACACACACATACTCTAATGCTTGCAACTTAACAAATTACGCTGTCATCAAGTCTACATCTCTTGCAGTTTAAGTTTAATGTCACTGTTTGTAATTGCGATTAAGCAGTCTCGAATAATCTTGAAAGTTCTAGCTACCGTTTCCTGAAGATTCCGGAAACTTCCATTTTCCGTTATTTTGAATTCTATTGGCAGTTGTCGAGTGATGCCAAGTTTAATTGTGGTACTTGGTTGCCAGGTTTTGATTTTATTACAGTGATTTAGGGGTATAAAGCAGATAATGATCGGGTTGTCAGTTTGTGTCGTTACATTTGAATCTGCATTTTCATTTCGTAACAGTATTATTTTTTGGAACGTATTCACAAAATATTCGTGAAATATTCACTTGAATTTGGCGAATACGAATATCATGAAAGATGCGAATATTCGGCGATTCGAATACGAATGTTCGTAACATCACTAATCTATAGTGTAAAACTATTTGATAATTTTAAGTTATAGGCATGGAAACAACAAATATGCAATTGCATGTTTATCCTGAGCGATGCATGTATGTATGTAGGTAGGTACAAATAAGATATTTATACGTTAAGAATTTTAACATCGATTTGTTAGTGCACATTTTTGCATATTTTACCCTTTACAGTATGTTTTTGCATATTTTACACCTAGTCGCTTATATACGGCAAATTTTCTATTTTGTGTGGTATATAGTTTTTAGTGCATATTTAACGCGCATAAAACAAATTATTTATAGGTAAGAATTGAAAGCAAATGGTCTTTTATCGCCTACGTTAAAATATCTAATGTGTAATTTATGCATTAGATACCTATTTGCTGAAATTACAGGTATTAGTTGTACAAAAAGTATATTACAAAATTTGTATTCTTAAACATGAATTTTTTGGTTATATACAGTTCATTTCGCATTAATTTATGCAAAAACAATTTAGAATCATTTGAGCTCAAAAAAAATATTGATTTTTCTAAAAATGTTTTTGCAATTTTTCTATTTGGTACTACAAATTTTATCACAAATAACTATTTTATTGACTTTATTTATTTACTATTAATTCATTTGCTATAATTTTTGTTTCGGATATTGATTCTAATATCTTTCGAAAAATAATTATTTTAACATTAAAAAAACATCTAAAAAATAAATAAAATTTTAGGCGCCGTGATTTGAACCCGGCTGCTTCGAGAGGAAAACAACTACAGGAAAACCGCTTAACGCTCTCAACCATACGACTACAAATTCTGAATGGTTTCATTTATATAATTATATATTAAACAACTGCAGCGAGTAACATTTTTCTTCATATGTGAAACTCGCTGTCGAATGTAGTAAATATTTGTTCTCCCGCACAGAGCACAAGCAGTAAAGAGTACAGACTGTTTGTTTGGCAAACAGCAACGTACAAGCAGGCGAAGTTAAATATGTTTTGAAAAGAATTTAACTACAACAATGTAGGCGACAAAAAAAGTACCTTAAAAATGACGTGCGCTTTATGTAGTACTAGAAGTATTTTTTAGCGAATGTAGGTATTATAAGTAAAGCTGAAAGTAATATAGTAATGTTAGTGACGTCATTTACATGCGTATATTGTATATGGGGCTGCAACTATTATGAACCGTTTATGCATGTATGTCTGTGCATGCTATGTTGAAACAACAACAAAATTCATAGAAATAATCAGGGGTGTCATAGAAACCAATATTGGTTTTGCTAATTGTCGGTTTTGAAAACCAATATTGGTTTCATTTGGTGTCACGAAACCAAGTTGGTTTTGTGTATTTCGAATGTAAATAAAACCAATATCGAAACAGCTGTTGTTTACATTTTTATTATTTTTTATTTTACTTTTTTGCTGAAAATTGACAGAATATTATATTTTTTTCATTAAAATAACATTAAGTGTTTTTTTTTTTGTTAAAATAATTGATATCAAATAATTAAAAGGTGATAAGTGCTTATAATTAAAATAAAATGACATCAGCAGTTGTAGCATTTTTGTTATTGGAAGATGAACGCTCAGAAAAGGCGATGAGACGAATTCTTAGAGATTACAGCAATCCACTTGAACTGCCGGAGACATCGTAAGTACATTTTTTTTACTGTGCGCTTATATTTAAAATTGCTTTGAAGATTTATAGCTAATTATCGGTTAAACAAGGAATCTTTTCGTATGGTGCTTGACAGTATTGAAGGACACTTGTCGCGTTGTAAAATTCTTCCGGTTTTACAACTTGCTGCTTCTTTGCGATTTTTAGCAGAAGGATCTTATCAGAGATCAGTCGGAAACGATTTAAGCATAAGCCTAGGTAGAAGCACTATATCAACAATTTTAGGTGATGTTATCAATGTTATGGAGCGGTTCATTTGTCCTCAGTGGATCCAGCTGGAAATGGACAGCGCTGAAAAAAGCAGGTCGAGGGAATATTTCTACAGCAAATATAAAATTCCGACTATAATTGGTTGCATTGACGGGACACACGTTAAAATTATAAAGCCCAGAATTGACGAGCATTTATACTTTAATCGTAAGGGGTATTATAGTATGAATGCGATGATAGTAAGTAAAAAATCATATTTTTAAATAAAACATACATTCTTATTAATACTTAGATTTGTGATGGTCAAATGAAAATTCGAGCAGTTGATGCGCGGTATCCCGGCTGTAGCCATGACGCATTTGTGTGGAACGTAAGTAGCGCCAGGCAACATTTTCTTAGGATGTATGAGTCGGGCGATCGAACATCGAAGCTTCTGGGAGATTGTGGATATGGCATCGAACCCTTTTTGTTGACACCATACAGGGATCCACGCCATAACTCCCAAGAATATAAATTTAATATGGCTCATGCATCAGCTCGAAATATTGTTGAGCGAACTATTGGCGTACTAAAAAGTCGGTTTCGTTGCCTAATGAGTGCGCTGCATTATCGGCCAGAAAAAGTGGTGAAAATTATAAATGTCTGTTGTGCTTTGCATAATATCTGCAGAAACTACAAACTGGAACACAACGAAAATGACAACATACGTCTACCATCGAACGACATAGAGGAGAACGTTACATTGCCGCCATTAACGTCACAACATAGTGAAGCTCTGCGAATCAGGGATGAAATATCCAACACTTTGTAACAAAAATAAAAAGCTTTAATTAAAAAAACATCATTTATCATAACAAAAACAAAGTTTATTAAATTCAGTCAGTATGTAAGTATATCACAACAATAAAAAGGTACATATGTATGTTTAAAGCAAATAAATAAAGGCACGTAAATAATGTTCTTTCATCAGGTACACTATTTCATTTAAAAATCACTTCCTAGATTTTTTTGATATTCAAACTTTTGCAATTCCAGATCCAATTGTCTCTTCTTCAATTCATTTTTTTCTTGCAAGGATTTCAAAATTGCTGTACTTACGAGGGCAAATTCCTTTTTCAAATCAGTGACAGCATTTGCAACAGATTCATTGCCTTTTTCAATTGCCCTATAAATGCGTCTTAGGCTGCTTGATTTTTCTTTTTCAGTTTGAACTAATTCATCAAGCTTATCGTTCATTTCTTTCTTTATTTTATCGTCTTCATCCAGAAATTTTTTTAGACGCTCCCCGGTATTTTCAGTTTTATATCTTTTTGCAGTACTGGTTGGTACAACGGGAGACAATGGCCGTTTTGAAGATGTAGAGGGCACTTCTTTCTCACATGCACCATCTACATCTTCGTTGAGACCAACTGCTACGCCGCAAACACCTTCCACCAACTGCGAAATGCCACATAGCCGTACTATGGCCTCTTCTGTTGTTGTTAGGTGATGTTTTGCAAACGGTCCACCGCCAGTTGCCCTAGACTCTGTCTTATTTTGAGCTAGTTTTTTTTTTACCTCGCTCTTCCACTCAGTCCATTTCTGTACGAATAAAAAGACATTACATATAACAATACAATTTGTTCTGTGGAAAAAATTTTGTTTACCTTTTTCCACCCATTCACGTCAAATTGTGGTGGCCCGGCGCTATTCAGTGAATCAGCCAGTTCTTCCCACAGGGCATTCACTGTTGGTTTGTCGCGCTTCGTAAAGCCTTTAGCTAAATCCGGATATTTTTCCATGAATTCCATGATTATGGTATCTATTTTGTGTACTGTTTTTATGTTTTCCCCTAGAAAATAAAAAGGTCAATTCAAAAATGTTTCTTTTCATAAAGCAAATATTAATTTAAATTAATTTACTTACATTTCTAAAAAATATCCCGCTGCAAAAAAATACAAACTAAAGCGCGCAAAAATGAAAACTGACAGCTGTTAGCTGCTTGGTTTATTTCCAATAAAAAACCGATAACATTGGTTTCTGTGACACCTAAAACCGACACTAATTCTAGTTCGAATATAAAACCAATAACATTGGTTTCTATGACACCAAAGCATTTTTTCTTGTCGGTTTTAAAACCAATTCTGACAATATTGGTTTCTATGACACCCCTGAATATTTTATATACATACTTATGTAGATATTTAATCTTATTCTTTTCGTTAAATCATATCAAATAAAACTATTAAAAATATTTTTAATATTTTATGGGGTGATTTTCTAAAACGCAACTCAATGCTACAAGTTTTATGAAAAACATAGAACAATTTAAAACATTATTAACGTTTTATAAACCTCGTGCACTGCGATACGTTTTAAGAACAGGAACTTTTTATTTTATTTATAAAATCAAAATCAATCCAGTTTACATACTCGTACATATATATAAAATAGTACGGAATTTTCGAAATGAAAATGTTAAATCCTCGAAATGTAAAGACGATATTATGAGGTTAGTCTACAATAAGATAAAATGAGGTAGATAAATAGCTATTTTTCATGGGGAACGTGAAGTTAATAGACTATTTCATAATTTTGCAGCACAAATTCGAACGATTTTGTAATCTAAATGGTCTAAGATTACGCTATTGTGTTGGATCATTTGGAAAAATTGGAAAGTTGGAAAAATTTTCAATTTTGTTATTTTTTTAATTCCGAAAAATGGTTTAATTTTTCATTATTTGACAAACAAAAGAAAGTTTGAGCATACATTTTTGTTGCTTATAAACTATTTTCAAACTTGAAAAGAACTTGAAGCAAAGCTTGAATTGAAGTTTACATCCAGTTAAATTACATGTACTGGAATTTTAAGTTTTTTAATGCTTATTGGGATTATTTGTATGTCATTTTAAGAGAACAGTTGGGGATACAAAAAATATATGTATAGAACAAAGAAAAATGACATCTGAAAAGTTCTGAAATTTTCAAAACTGACTAAATTAAAAACGTATATTTTTTCCGGCAGAATTATTTATATAACACTAACAGATCACTAAAGATCCTAAATAAACAAAACCACAACTTCATCAATGTTATTACTTTTTCCCTACCAAGACTTTAAATTAAATTTAATACTATTGCTTAAATTTAAGAATTTTAACTTTTTTGAATACTACATATGTAAGTATTTTGTTTAGGGTTGCGAACGAAGAAAATCATATCTCAGAAATAAAAAAAGCACACCCTTAAAAATTTAAGGATTTTTTAAGGACATTTATTTAGCCGAAAAATATATGGTTTTGATTTACTCAGTTTTTAAAATTTCAAAACTTTGCAGATAAACAAAAAAATTTTTTTTATACATATTTTTGTAGCCCAAACTATTCTCTTTGAAATGACATCCTTTCCAGGACCTTGTGAAGCGCGTTTTATTTTTAATTTTAATATAACTTTTTTCAATTTATTTCATAAATAGTATCTGTATCATTGCGGAGTACTAAGTATATCGACCCCTTAGCGCAAAATGATCGTAAGCGACATTTTGTAAGAAACTAATTTTTTTATTGAAATCAACATTTTGTGAACCTACCCATTGTTTAAAATCATTAAAATATCAAATTTGTTGATAACTTTTGAAATACAGGCTATAACATTTGATCGTAAGCGACAGTTTATGAATATAAATCATGTTTAAATATAATAAAAAACCCTTCTCCTGAAAAATTTAATTTTTGTCGCTTACGATCATTTGGCGCTAAGAGGTTGATATAATTACGAACGTACTTAAAATTTAAAAAACTAGAAACAGTGTGCATTGCACGTATGTATGTTAAAAAAGTAGACTTTACATAAAAAATAGCCCATGAGTAGCTCCTATACTTTTTCACACTAAAAATTGGTCCATATTTAATGTATATCACTTATTCGTTCTACTTCATCATATTGTTACGTTTTTAGTCCTTTACATAAAAACGGTTTTATTATTTTCACAGGATTCGTTGAATTGCAATAAAATAAAACACGGATATTTATTTTACAAATAAATTCTCAGTAACACTTTATTTATTACTTTAAAAACACGTACAACTAAACGCGATGTACACACTAACTATTCTTGGCGATGTTTACTCGTCTAAGTTTAAAAACACACTTCTTCATGTCGTCTGGCAGCCTCCCCTTATATAGTCAATTATAAAACCTTCTGGTAACTTCGCTAACTTTCTGGAATACAGCCGTCTCTCTTTATCTTTAACTGTACTGTAATTTAGGTCTCTTTTCATCTTTAAGTGCACGGCATGATCATTTTGGTCTTGCTATGGTGCAATGTATGTGCGTGTGTAGATGCATGAGATTATTCTTCTGTTTGTTTATCTTCGCACACACACGTACTCTAATGCTTGCAACTTAACAAATTACGCTGTCATCAAGTCTACATCTCTTGCAGTTTAAGTTTAATGTCACTGTTTGTAATTGCGATTAAGCAGTCTCGAATAATCTTGAAAGTTCTAGCTACCGTTTCCTGAAGATTCCGGAAACTTCCATTTTCCGTTATTTTGAATTCTATTGGCAGTTGTCGAGTGATGCCAAGTTTAATTGTGGCACTTGGTTGCCAGGTTTTGATTTTATTACAGTGATTTAGGGGTATAAAGCAGATAATGATCGGGTTGTCAGTTTGTGTCGTTACATTTGAATCTGCATTTTCATTTCGTAACACTGCCGCCCACTTAAGCCTGTTCGTCCCGAATAGGCACACAATCACCTTTTCCATAGTGCGCCAGTCGTTCCAGGTGTACGATTTTCATTTTGGACCTTGGGCTGTTGTACTTCTGTATCCTATAGACGACATCGTTCAACCTTTTAATAACCTTATACGGTCCATCCCAATGAGTCTGCAATTTTGGAGACAATCCCTTCTTTCGTTGTGGGTTGTAAAGTAGAACCAATTGACCCTCATTGAATCCCTCAGAATTTGCAGCTCGGTCATATCTAGCCTTCATCTTGTCACTGGCCATTCTAATTCGGTTGCGTACAAATTCATGTAGCTCATTTAAATTTTCTTGCTCTTGGGAAGAGCTGGTGCCTTCTTCACTTGTTGGTGTAGGCTTAAC
Organism: Panzeria rudis; assembly: GCA_956483635.1. Classification (NCBI taxonomy): domain Eukaryota; kingdom Metazoa; phylum Arthropoda; class Insecta; order Diptera; family Tachinidae; genus Panzeria; species Panzeria rudis. The sequence goes on from OY101450.1 coordinate 84,998,479, forward strand.
GCCAAATTCCAAATCACCAGGCAATTTTAATTCCGTCCCGAAGACAATTTTAGCAGGTGTTCGTGATGTCGAGTCATGTACAGCTGACCTATATGCCAACAAAAATTTGAGAATGTGCTCGTCCCAGTCCCTTTGATGCGCGCTTACCACTTTTCGCAGGTACTCCTCTAGAGTGCGATTAAATCTTTCTACCATGCCATCGGACTGTGGGTGCAGCGGCGTCGTTCTTGTTTTCTTTATCCCATATAATTCGCACATTTCCCGGAATATAGCAGACTCGAAGTTTCTACCTTGGTCAGAATGTAATTCTATTGGAACACCATAGCGACATACCCAGTTGTTGACAAATACATTCACAACTGTCCTTGCTTCTTGATTGGGTATGGCATATACTTCTGGCCATTTACTAAAATAGTCCATCACCACAAGAACATAGCGATTCCCGGCGTCGCTGACGGGAAAAGGACCTGCTATATCCATTGCTATACGCTCAAATGGTGCACCTGAGTTGTACTGTTGCAGCTGTCCTCGACTTTTTCTTGCTGGTCCTTTTGCTGCGATGCACTGTGGGCAGTTTGCTATCCAGTCGGCTACGGCTTGTTGACACCCAACCCAATAAAAACGCTGGTTTAGCTTCTCCAGCGTTTTTGTCACTCCAAGATGACCGCCACTAGGACCATTGTGGAACTCGTGCAAAACCTTATTCACCTTGGAGGATGGCACAACTATTAGGTTGGAAGCCATTTTACCATCTGCACTTTCCCATACGCGGTACAAGCACCCGTTTATCAGCTTCAGGCTATTCCACTGAGCCCAATAAGATTTCACAAGTGGGCTTTCAGCTGATATTACATTGCGAGCAGGTCTTCTATTTTCCTCTTTGGCTGCTATAATTGTCGCCAATATGGTGTCGTTTCTCTGTGCCGCTGACCAGTCCTCATCGGAATCGATGTGCGTTAGCCGAACATGAATAACGCATTCCTTCTTTTCGGCCTTAACACAATGTCTGCACTCCAAGCTGCAGGGCCGTCGTGATAAAGCATCTGCATTGTTATGCTTTACGCCCCTTCTATGCTCGATGCTGAAGTCGTAGCTTTGAAGACGTTCAATCCAGCGCGCTAGCTGCCCTTCAGGATTTTTAAACTGCAACAGCCATCTCAATGCAGAATGGTCGGTCCTCAGCGTAAAGTGTTGGCCATACAGGTACTTATGGTAGTGTTTTATGCACTCCAACACTGCCAAAAGCTCACGTCGTGTCACACAGTAGTTTCTCTCAGGCTTTGAGAGTATACGGCTATAATAGCCTATCACTTTTTCTGTGCCATTGACAACTTGCGACAACACATCTCCTATGCCATAGCCGCTCGCATCGGTATCAAGCAAAAATTTTTCTCCAGCTATGGGGTAGGCTAGTACTGGTGACGTACTCAGTAAATCCTTTAGTGTCTGGAACGCATTCTCCTGCTGTTCGCCCCAGTGATACGGCCTCGACTTCTTGGTCAGCTCATGCAGGCTTGCAGCGACGTTGGCAAAATTTGGTACAAAGCGTCTGTAGTACGTACAAAGGCCCAGAAAGCTGCGCAGTTCATGAAGATTTTTCGGACGAGGCCAGTCCTTTACTGCTCGTATTTTATCTTCATCCGTTGAGATTCCGTCTGCCGTAACTCGATGGCCCAAATACTTTACTTCTCTCTGGAACAATGCACATTTCTTCACGCTAAGTTTTAAACCAGCTGATGATATGCGTTGAAGAACCTCTGCCAAATTTTTGAGGTGCTCATCAAAAGTCTTTCCCATCACGACGATGTCATCAAGGTACACCAAGCAAGTCTTCCAGTGAAGTCCCTTCAGCACTCGTTCCATTAGGCGTTCAAAAGTAGCTGGAGCATTGCAGAGCCCGAATGGCATAACTTTAAACTGCCATAATCCATCGCTCGCGCTAAAAGCAGTTTTCTCCTTATCTTTCTCTGCAATCTCCACCTGCCAATATCCGCTTTGTAGGTCCAACGTGGAGAAGCATTTGGTTCCAGCCAGCGTGTCTAAAGTGTCGTCAATTCTTGGTAGCGGATAACTGTCCTTCTTAGTAACGTCATTGAGCTTTCTGTAGTCAACGCAGAATCTCGTACTGCCATCCTTCTTTTTGACTAAGACCACGGGCGAACTCCAAGGACTTGCAGATGGCTCGATTACACCATTCCGCTCCATTTCATGGACAAGTTCTTTTACCTCATTCCGTTTTGCTAGGGGTACACTTCTGGGTGGCTGTTTGATCGGCCTCGCTTCGCCTGTATTTATTTCATGTTTCACTATTGCCGTTCTCCCTTGGCTTTGATCTTTCAAGGCGAAGACGCTGGTGTGCCTTTTTAGCAGCTGTTTAGCTTTATTTCTATCAGGAGCTGCTAATCCTGCTACCCACATCCCCACATGCTCTTCAAATTGTTCACGTTCTTTTGCGGACATATTGGCTGGTTCTGGCTTTCGCTCGCAGTTTATTATTGCCTCTGGTGGAGTACATTGGCCCATAGCAGAATTTCCGCTGACGACTTTTTCGTTGCCTGATAAATTAAGTACTCTTATAGGGATCTTTCCTCCTTTGCAAGTTCTTACGAGGGCTTTTGCTGTTAATAGCTCGCTCTTAATTTCTGTTGGTTCTACTACCCACAACCGATTGTCCTCACAATCTCCCTCCATGCGTGTCCATATTACTGATTCAGACTGCGGTGGTATAGTCTGGTTTTCAATAGCAACTAGTTTCCTTACGTGCATTTGATTGTCATATCCAACATCAAGCGGTATTTCAACATTACGCCAAATCATCACTTGTTGCCCCATATGCAGGTTGATGCCATCGTTTATCATAAAATCGGCTCCAATAATCACCTCGTCAACAATATCGGCAACGATAAACACATGTTTCACGCTTATATTGGCTATAGTCACCTTTGCTTCAGTCTTACCGTAGACAGTGGCAGGCTCCCCAGTAGCTGTACGTAGTCTTATATTCCTTAAAGGTTCACACTTCCCCTTCACTATATCGGGCCTGATAATTGACTGCGATGCTCCTGTGTCTATGGTGAAGATGTGTTTTTTGCCGTTGATGTATCCACATGCAGTAAGGTTGCTATTTTTCTGCTGCATTACTGATATGGAGATTGTGGGGCCGTCGTTTGTGGGAGCTAGCTCTTGCCCCTTAGTGCTAGCTCGTTTTAGTTTAACGGGGACTCTTGTGTTGTTTGTTGGTTCACCCGTTTACTATTCCTTGGTGGCGAAACAGATCTGGCTCTTTTTCTTGGCGCCTTGCAGTTGCGCTGGAAGTGGCCAATTTTGCCGCAGTTATAACACTTAGCTTTTACTTTGCCGTCCTTCTCCGCCAATGCTTGTCTCACTGCCTCCTTGATGCTAGAGACTAGATCACTCTCATTTTCGGCAATGACCTCCACGTTCCGCACCTTACACACCTGTGGCTTCCAAATCACCCTAGCAGTCTCCTGAGCTAGTGCAAATGAAACCATTTCTGCGAATGTAGCCTTTTGTGTAGCACACACTGCAAGCTTGATGTCAGGATCACGGATGCCATTAACAAACGCCTCTGTTTTGACGTGATCCAGGAATGGATGGTTTTTGCCTGGATACGTAAGCTGCACTAACCGCTCAATTTCCATTGCGAAATCTTGTAGAGACTCATTGGGCTTCTGTCCTCTACATCGCAATTCCATTCGGTATATATCTCGCTTATGTTCGCCACCATATTTCCGCTGCAGTGCCGCCATTATGTCATCAAAATTATTTCTGCAGCTCCCTGGTACGGTTTCAAGTACTTCTGCTGCGGCTCCTTTTAAGGCCAAAATCAGCTCTATGGCCTTTTCTTCACTGTTCCAACCATTTTTGCTGGCAACTGTTTCGAACTGGAACTTGAAGATGTTCAAAGGTGCGCTGCCATCGAAACAAGGCGTCTTTACTCTGCTCGAAGCCTCTGGAACAACTCTCAGTGGCCCTCCTTGACACTGAAGATTAACAATTTTTGCTTCCAAGTCATGCAATTTCTCGTCCACATCTTTTACATGCACTTCGACGCCACCAATTTCTAGGCTATGAAGTTTATTCTCTAGTTCTGAAAGTTTCTCGTCAAATTTGCTGACTTGTACCTCAATGCCATCTACTCTTCTATTTATGGCCTCAGAAATTTCCACTAGCTTCTCATTTGTGGCCTTAGATGTCACCTGAACTTCAGCCTTAACTTCAGCTAGCATTCTCTCATTGTTACCTCTAGATGTTTCTTTAACTTCTTGAAATTTTTCCATCATAGCGGCGAACATTGTGCTTAAATCCATGTTGCTTGTCGTGGCACGAGTACATACCTCTATTTCCTCTTTATCCTCAAATTCGTATGTCCCGATGTCGATGCCACGCTGCTTGAACTCATCTATCAGCCTCTTCTGAAGTTCCACTTTATTGCCTGTTGTTGGCAGTTCCAGCTTACTCAGCTCTTTTTTTTAGCTGCTCAACTTTTAGCTCTTCAAACTTCATGGCTTCTATTTTTTTTAATGTCCTTTTTATTATTATTAATGTCCTTTTTATTAATTAATAATGTCCTTTTTATTTTATTTTGCAATTTTACTTCTGACACCAATTGTTACGTTTTTAGTCCTTTACATAAAAACGGTTTTATTATTTTCACAGGATTCGTTGAATTGCAATAAAATAAAACACGGATATTTATTTTACAAATAAATTCTCAGTAACACTTTATTTATTACTTTAAAAACACGTACAACTAAACGCGATGTACACACTAACTATTCTTGGCGATGTTTACTCGTCTAAGTTTAAAAACACACTTCTTCATGTCGTCTGGCAGCCTCCCCTTATATAGTCAATTATAAAACCTTCTGGTAACTTCGCTAACTTTCTGGAATACAGCCGTCTCTCTTTATCTTTAGCTGTACTGTAATTTAGGTCTCTTTTCATCTTTAAGTGCACGGCATGATCATTTTGGTCTTGCTATGGTGCAATGTATGTGCGTGTGTAGATGCATGAGATTATTCTTCTGTTTGTTTATCTTCGCACACACACATACTCTAATGCTTGCAACTTAACAAATTACGCTGTCATCAAGTCTACATCTCTTGCAGTTTAAGTTTAATGTCACTGTTTGTAATTGCGATTAAGCAGTCTCGAATAATCTTGAAAGTTCTAGCTACCGTTTCCTGAAGATTCCGGAAACTTCCATTTTCCGTTATTTTGAATTCTATTGGCAGTTGTCGAGTGATGCCAAGTTTAATTGTGGTACTTGGTTGCCAGGTTTTGATTTTATTACAGTGATTTAGGGGTATAAAGCAGATAATGATCGGGTTGTCAGTTTGTGTCGTTACATTTGAATCTGCATTTTCATTTCGTAACAATATATATTTGTTTTGGTCATATTAGAATGCAAGAATATTATTTTATTGACTGTAACTGAGTTAGTTCCAATGGCAGACCTTTTTTCTAAAATAAGATTTCTCGCCATTGAAAACGCACGTTCCGAGGCAGCACTACTTGCTGGAGTGGCTAGTAGCTTGTAACTTAATTTGAAAAGAAATGGAAACTCTGCTTTGTGAGAGTTCCACGCTTCAAAACATCGAAATCGTCAGGAAATGTCACATCAGTATTTGCATACAGACGAATTTCTTGCTCTATTTTGTCGTCAGAATTTAAAGCTGCTGATTCTTGTAAAAAGTCTGTAAAAAGTTCTGAGTTGAATGATGAAATTTTAGATGTAGATGTCATATCATAATCTCCATTTATATTTTCTACATAGACCTTCAGTAACTTTTTGCATTCATCTTTTATATGATTTTTATCGCTTTCCGTAAATTGTTTGAGTTTATTTGTGGGTGGAAATAGGAATAGTGCTATTTTGTTATTTATGGTTATGTTTTTCAGTACTAATTCATTTAAAAAGTGGACTAATTTCTGTTTGAAAGCTTTAATAATGTCGATGTCATCTTGATTGATACTACAAACTTTCTTGAGGCGATGAATATATATATACATATACTAAATACAACGTCGAATAATTTTCGCCATCCAACTTTTTGGATGCTGCTTCTTCAAAAGAACTCAGAACTTTTAAGACTGCATTAATGGAAATCAAATTAATGTTATTAATTCTGTGCATCTCATTTTTCTCTTGAAGAACAGAACTAATATCAATCCAATTTTTTTCCACTGATCGCAGTAAATAAAAAACAGTATTCCACCGTGTAGGAGTAAAGCTTTTCAAAGTAGATTGTAACTTTGAATTAATACCGAATTTTTTAAAATACTTTTCAAGCTTTATGCATTTGCTGCAAAGCTCTGCGAGATCTGGAGTTTCATTTATAGATCTTTCCACTGCATTATTCAGCAAATGATTTATACAACATATGTGGTTGCATGAACGGAATGCTGCAACCATGTTAGAGCCTCTATCAGTCACCATTATTGCTTTATCACTTAGTTCAGAGCCAAATTCTGCTAAAGTCTTGAAAACTCTCAACCTAATGTTTTCACTTACAAAAATTACATATTTTTTGAGTTTTTAAAGTCATTCAGGATATTACATATATCGCTAAAATATGTATTTCAGGATATCGATGGCCATAGGTGCACAAAGCATGTTTGATTTTTATAAATTTTTAGTAAACGGAAATAGCTTTACATATTTTC